>QDHC01002943.1:107968-255781 GCA_013186455.1 Papilio dardanus tibullus
TGTTGTTCGTAATATTTATTCTTTAGATTTTTTATGATATTGTTACAGATATTTCTATAAGTTTTGTATTTTCTAATTGCCTCTTCATTATCGGGGGATCGTTTTAACAATTTGTGTAGTTTATCTCTTTTATGTATTGATTTTATAACTCCAGGGGTTATCCAGGGTTTGAGGGGCTTATTTCTGTTAGGCATTTTAATAATATTAGTGTTAGAATGAATGATTTCGTGTAAAGTATTTACTAGCGTCGTTGCGGCAACATTTGCGTTGTTTATTAAATAATATTGGTCCCAGGATACATTTTTAAGTGCTTCTAATATGTTGTCATGATTCAAAATTGTTTTTATGTACTCTTGGTTATGTTTATTAAATTTTATTTTATTAATGTATAATAATATTGGGGAGTGGTCTGTTAATTCCTCAAAGACTGCTGATTTTATTATATGTTTAGATCCTTTAACCATGAAGTGATCCAAACATGCGTTTTTCCTAGTCGGTTTATCAATGCATTGCGTGAAGCCGAGCGACGCCAGCATGTTAAGGTAATCGGAACTAGAACCTTTTATCGAGTTGGGCATGATATCTAAGTTTATATCGCCAGTTAGTATTATAGTGTTAGAAGTAATGTCTTTCAAGATGTCATGTAGGTTAGCAATATATTTGCTCGGATTTTGAAAAGAAGGTGGCCTGTACGAACATACCACCGTAATATTACTATCAATTTTGAGAATTAAAAAGTTACCCTCAGTTGCTATTGGTTCGAATTGCATTGCATTAAATCCGCAAAATACTAATTTGGCATTATTATACTTTATTTGGTTATACGCATACATTTTTAGGCGATCAAAATATTTTTTCTGAAGGAAGCGTGATTTAAATAGGTCGACGAATTGTAATTTAGAGTATCATATGTTTGGTTCAGTTTTATTTTTTTTGTTCTTATTATATTTATTTTGAGTAAATCAATTTGGTGTTACGTTTATTTTTTTTGGTGGTCGTTTTATATTTTCCCAAAGTTAAGCTACTAGCAATAATTGTTATGCTAATTAGTATGGGGACATAAATTAATATGAAAATACCTAGATTCTATTAAAGAAACTTTCGTAGTAAATTAAACTGTTCATAACAATAAATTAAAATAAGTAGTTTTCGAGATTAAGCAATTTTAATAAATATGCAATAAAATTGTTTTAATTATTTGAATACGAAAAACTATGACGCTTTGTTAAAAAAATGTCATAGACAAAATCTACATTGTAAGTAGGCAATAATTTGTATCACCTCATGGCTTAAAATACAGTTTTTTTTATAAGAAAAGGATGCAAACGAGCAGCGGGAACACCGAGGTGATCAACGACGCCCATAGACATCTGCAATACCAGAGGAACCACAGATGCGTTGCCGGCCTTTGAGGAGGTGATACGCTCGCTTCTTGAAGGCCCCTAAGTCGCTCTTAAATTTCGTTGAACTATAATTACATATAATTATTATCTAAATATGTATAAATCTTTTCCTATATTTTCTTATAACATACTATCTGTTGCACGCGACTTCGTTTCGTGGTATTCAAAAATATAGCCTATGTTACTCGGGGATAACGTAGCTTGTGGTGAAAGAATTAAAAGGCCCAGTAGTTCTTGAGTTATTTCAAGACATCATTCATCACCAGCTCACTATACGTCCCCACCGAGGGGCACGGAGCCTACCCCCTAAGGGGTGCCTAGGCCATAGTCAACCACGCTGGCCAAGTGCGGGTTGGTCGACTTCACACATATCTTTGAATTTCTTCGCCGATATGTGCAGGTTGCATCACGATGTTTTCCTTCACCTAAGAGCGTCGGTAAATATGCACATATGAAAATCGAAAATCGAAAAACACATTGGTACATGCCGGGATTCGAACTCGGGACCTGCAGTTTACAAGTCAAGAGCTAAAACCCCTGAGCCACCGAAGCTCTTTATAGTATTAGTATTGATTAGCTTATTATAGTTTTTTGTAGAGTGAATTGACGATATTCAGTCTGGTAGAAATGTATGTAAACTGTGCAGACATTATAAAGGGAAGAGACTGGAATGTCTTTAACATTGGTAGAGCCAGGTTTAACATCATAGGACGAATAGGCCAGCTCGCCCGGTGACATACCACGACCACACAGAAGACAGGCGTCAAATAGAAGCTATTCCGTGTTTCGGAAGAGGTATTATCCTCTTGCTGTGCGTCTCCTCCTCCGTAAATTAAGGGTAGGCAACGCAACTGCAATTGCAGATGTCTATGGGCAGGAGTCGGTTTGGATTTTTCAACGAATCCTAGTGTCCACTTGCTCGTTTGCCACTTTGTATTATAAATAAGGTGAATCTGTTACTATACAGGTATAGGTACTAGATAGGTATAATTTTAAAACAGATAATCACAAGACAACAATTCAAAAATGTCATTCCGTTACATCAAAATTCACACACCGTGAAGTTGCACCAAATGTAAACAACCACAAAATGGCTGACAATCTAATGCATTGAAAAATAAAACTATAATGCAATTTAAAATCTAATTCAATAGTAAATTAAGTCGAAATTACCTTTTCAAGTTTGAATTAGTGTTAATGTTAAAATTAGGGTGACTTTAATTGAATAGGGTAAGAGACATTTTGTAGTTTTTTTTGCTTCTAAAAGGTTTTACGATCTACCTACTGAAATATTGCTTATTTTTACTACTAAATACTTTTTAAAGATGTTAAAGGTACGGTCGCCTATCTTAGGATATTAAAATTATTTGCAGCAATTATCCAATACAGTTATTGACTCAGAATCGTGTAATTACCAATTTAACAGTCCCTCAGTGTAGACTTCTCAAAGACTTGTTATTCCTACTTCTACAGGGACTCTTGTTAAAGTAATTCAATAATTTTAATATTACCTAAATCTACATTCTTTGGATTGTCTTAAAGATAGAGATTAACATTCTGATAAGTAAACATAACTCATATATTTTTCAACATACGTGATAATTTTACTAAACCATATTCAAACGAGTCGCGATCAATTAAATTGATGCGAAAATCAGACGATAATTTACAGACAGACATTTAACCTTAATAATCGGTTTCACGCGTCCCACGTCGGCGTCGCGTCGCTCGAGCCACGCCAATTAACCGATGAACTATAAATGAAGGAAAGTGGCACTTCTTGCGGTGACAAACATCGCTCCTAGCCCAGCTAAGTGTAGCGCCGTACTTACACCAGCCGTCTTCATCCCGGTAATTAAACGATTCCCCTTCACCTCCCCCTCGGCGCCCCTCGGCGCACACCTAAATTAATCACACCACGAATCTCGCCCCCCAATCGAGAGGGCCGGATTAAAAAGTTTTATTGGACCGTACGGTGTGACAGGCGGCCGCGCCTCACATCCAGCCGCCGACCAATCCGCGCACTGCCCCCGCACGATACCGCCGCCCCATTGGTGCAACTTTAAATTTAGAACGCCCTCGAGCAACGCCCGCGGCGTCAACCGCCGCGTCACGTCAGTCGACCGAGACGCGTCGAGTCGTTAGCCGTGTATCGTGTGAACCGCGACCTCCGATAGCGTTGTGACTTTACTGTGATGGATGTGAATTGAACCATGGAAGAGGAGTCGATGTCCGGGCACAGCTGTTCCGAGGACGACATCAGCGTGGGCCGCCCCTCGCCGGCGCCGTCGCGCTCGCCCTCGCCTCAAGATTACTTCAGGCCGCTGAAGCGCTTGAAGATGGCCTCGGAGCCGGTGGAGGAGAGACGAGGGGAGGGTGTGAAGAGTTTCTCTATCCTGGACATCTTGTCTCATAGTCCTCGGACGCCGCCTCGTATAGTGCGGCCGTGGGATGCGTCCGGGCTGGAGAGGTTGCAGCGGTTGCAGCGGCTGGCGGGCGCTGCGCTGCTGGACGGCGAGCGCTGGCGGCTGGCAGCGCTAGGGTTGCTGCGGCCACGGGAGGCCGACTGCGACTCCGCTTCGGAGCGCTCCTCCTCTGCCTCCGACTGCTGCTCGGAGCCGCGCCGCACGCACGCCTCTGCGGCTCCGCATACACCGCTGGACGCGCTCTTCCACATGACCAGCAAGACATTCGAAGCCAACAATACTGACAACGGAGGTAAGTCCTAACTTAGTTTCGTTATTCTAAGTTATTTAGCCCCACCGTATGCGCTTTAAATTTTACTCGCTGTTTGTTATTGACCTAAGTCTATAGTCAATGTGACTTATAAATCGCAATACTCCTAGTATTGTAGAATGTTATTTAGTCTGTAGAAACTGTACAGTTTCTTATCTTAAGGGTCCAAAAACAAAAACATACCCGTAATTATGTTCCTGACAAATGCTAAGATAACTAGATATTAGGTGTACCTACAATAGATAGAATAAGCGATACACACACTAATACTAATAGATAGAATAAGCGGTAAACACTAGCATTACCCAAGTTAGGCCTAACAGTAATAATTTACAATTTGAATTACACTCCTATAGGATACCCGTACTTGTGGTATGCGATACAAACACATTTTGCGGTATTCCTTTAAGCAAAGAGATATTATACATAGAGGGAGCACTCCATACTAATTTGACGTTAAAAAGCGTGCCAAAAAGGAAATTATTAAAAAAAAACTTGCCAGTATCATGAAAAAATTTCCCAAGTTTGGGAAATTGTGTGTTTTTTTTGTAGTAGAATAAACTAAAACATTCATTAAAACGGTAATTATCCTTTTTTAATTATTATTATTTTATTTAAAACTATTTAAATCCAAACAATTTTTAACACAGGCTATTTTCGTTTTATGGTTGTTATAAATTTTTAATTAGCGTTTTAAAAATGTCTCTATTAATTATAATATTAAACTTTAGTAAATACTATGAAATATAATTTAAATTTGAGAAAAGAGGTTACACTCGGTCGACTTTTTATGTCGGCAAATGTAATTTAGAGGTTAACACTTAGGGAGATTTCCCTACATTGGACCTCCGGAGGTCAAAGAAAATGCCTCACTTTTAGGCATCGAGTGTTCCATCTACAGTATAATATATCTTTGCCTTTAAGCTTTTATTGCGGCCGGAACACTGGCCGGCAAGAAGAAACCTCTTTGGTGGTTAAATACTTTTTTAATTTTAAATTCTATTTCGTTTGTCTTTTGTTTTATATGGAAAATTTTCATTACACTTATTGTCGATGACGTAATTTAATTTTTAACTCGTTTTCTAATTTTTAACAAAATTTATACATATCAAGCTATCGAAATAAACAGCTTTCGTTTACATTATTATCTGAGAAGTATCAAAGAAATTCGCTTTAAAATATTTATCATATTGTATGATTCATACGAAGTATATGAGAATTTCTTTACTTGTTTACTGAGACTTTTAGTACTGAAATAATGTTGAAAAACAAATAAGTACGACTTTTGTTATAGAGGGGACAAGCAATGAAACAACCATGTCAACCGTATAATCGCTGTAATCACTATACTGTAGTCAGATTTCGGGAAGGAATTAATCCCAACTATCCCATCCTGTATACGTATTTGTCTGCAAAGCATCTACAGTTCTTCTAATAGCGTGTTCATGGTCGTAGGTGATCACTTCGATGTTCCCGCAGCCTATTTGCCTCTTTTCTTATAAGAAAAAACATTTCCAAAACAATATTATTACTTTATAATGCTTATAGTAAGTATCAATAACAATATATTAATCATTTCTTGGTTTTTGGCAAACAAGTTCAATGTCAAATTATTAAAAAAAAATTAAAATTTTGTTATTCTTTGGCGCCAGTTAATGATCTTCGCTTGTTTGAATTTCGAAGATGTTTTGTTTGTACCATCATTAGCGGACATCTTTGAGTATAAAGAAATGGACTAGGCCACTATGTATTTTTAGGAGGGTTAATTAAAGATATCATTAAGATATATATAATACTTAGCGCCCCGCCCCGGCTTCGCACGGGTGCAAATCGGTATAATGCTGATACTAAATACTGCAGCGTTTGCAATGTAAGCGCTAAAAATGTGTTAATTTACGACATCATATTAAAAACCTCTAAATTATCAGTGTTACTTTACTATGTTGTGAATGTATTATACGTGAAAACCTTCCTTATGAATCACGCTATCTATTAAAAAACCGCATCAAAATCCGTTGCGTAGTTTTAAAGGTTCAAGCATAATATAGGGACAAACATAAAAAAGCGTTATTGTTTTATACTACGTAAGGATAAGGTAGATTATCAGACATGTGTAGATATTTCAGACTTACGCGTGAAATTGAAGTAGAAACTAACTTAAAAAACACACCCAAAATAACCGCACAAGGCAGCTAGTTTAGAACTTCCTGTTTGTTTTCATTTGACCGCAAGAAAGGTAACATGATAGGTCCTGTCTCCTAAAAGTCAAAGACGGACACGCAGCGATTTGGCGCTGCCATCAATGTTTTTGTAGATGGTACGAAGATGATACTTCTAAGAGCAGTGGTTAAGCTATCAGACACGCAACTAGCTATCCGGGTACTATTCATATTTTGTAATCAATTCTAAGTAATGTGGTTAATTGACACTCTATATGCTTGATTATTTTTACTTGCATGCGATTTCTTTGTCTGTCTTTTGCTATATAATTATTGTTTACATTTAAAACTCTTATTTCGAAAAAATGTATAAAGTACTGCGATAAACGAGGACCAATAAGTCATCGATTATACGATACTAGAGGACCAACCAAACTCGGAACCAAATAAGATAGATCAGGGGTCTCATTGGACCAAATTATGTATCATTAGAATTACCAGGAACAAGGATGTTCTAGAATTTAGAAATAAATTTTAAGAATGTACCAGTACCAAACGTAGAAAGTACAACAGTAATAACGCTTATTCTCGTTTCGGAATAAGATCTTTTAAATGTTAAATAGAAAAAATAACATATAGACGAATTGAGGATCTCCTCCTTTTTGAAGTCGGTTAAAAATAAATTAGATTACGGATAGGTAGACTAGACTAGACTAGACTCACGCAAAACATTAAAACTAAGTCATTAAAACAAAGCCTATGCGCTTTTTCTTAATTGCTAGAAAGTAGAAATCGATATTTTATATTCACAATTTATTGAAGCAAACGATGACCGACAAATGACAATCATAGTCGCTACTCAATTGTTATTTAAAAAAATCACTTTGTAAAACAAAGAAAACATCTGACGTTAAATTCAAGATGGCTGACGTTGATCAGTATCATAATCGATATTCGTAATCGAAGACAAAGACATATTAAGAGAGATAATGCTCGCTCGTATACAGAAATTGGTGATTATGTTATGATTACAGAGCGGCGTCGGACATAATTGAAAGATTTTCGTGAAGCGCCATCTGCGTTGCGCGCGCTGTCATTAAAATGCCCGCCATTTTTTTCTCGTGTCATCGGCGATTTCGATGAGTATCAATAAAATTACATAATATTATATAGGAATTTTTACAAGTACAACGATACGTGATAAATTACTAATTCAATTTTTATTACTCGGACTATAATTTGACCACCCAAGTTATGTTGGTCATTATTTCAACGTAGATATTCCTACCTTCTAGGCATGAAGACATATTTTGTTAAACATCATTAGAAAACGTCTATTTATTTCGATGTTGTTGTAAAATAACTAATTTAACTGAACCGTTTAAGCATTTAAAAGTGGATCTAATTTAATAGAACCTTTTAAAAATAGTATAAACCTAATTTGTAGTCTGCAAAAAATGCTATTGTAGCTGGCACAATAGAGAAAGAAGACATCAACATTCAACAATGGCCGTTCCAAATTTGAAGTTACGTCAAAAGGCGGTACCTAATCTTTGGCGCATATGTCATAGATTAAAATATTACAGGCAGAACATTAGTCATTGACAGCACGGCACAAGACCAGTTGATTGAGGAAGTCATTTCTTGTATTTCTGAACGGAAATAATATATTTTTTTCCTAACATCCCCCTGTACACCGCGGGGCATTAGATATTATTGTTGTGGATATCTCTATCATTATTATACGTACATTAGATAAATGAGCGAGGTTTTATATCACGATATAATTACGAGAATATGAAAACGTCATTTCCACCGGCAAATAAATTGATACGAGTTTTTAATTACAACTAAATGACAGGTTATATTGTTAAATGATTTTGAACTAAAGTATAACTTGTTTAAATTAACAATTATTCTTACAAAAGTTTTAAGTGTGTTTTAATATCAGCGTATTTTAGATTTACTACTTTTATGTAAATGCATCAAACCTAAATTTTAAAACAGAACTGTTTACATATATGCGTACATCATAGTGGAATCATTTAATTTTAACAACACACGCCAAGGTTATGTTAACCATAAAATTAATCTTTGACAATAATTTCTAGTTGAATATGACATTAAGTTCAATTCTGATATTATCTGTGTAATGATCGCACGTGTAATTTATATAGTCTGTGTAACATACAATGTAAACGATATTAAATAGTTTACAAAGAAATGAATTGATGGAAATTACTTTGTTTGTTGATGATAAAAATCTTTTTAAATACAGACAAGTCATTTTCTCGTAAATTATTTTAAACACATTATTATTTACTATGTTCTAGGAAGATGCCATGAGTAGCTTATTTGATACTTAACTTTCTTAAATTACAATATTTCCGAAGTCAATATGAACTAGACTCGAACGTTTGCGTGAGAGCCTCATTGTCGATTTCTAACACAAATCTACAGTAAAGGGGCTTCCTTAGGGGACTCTGTGACAGTAAGACTAGATATCAAAGCTGTCTAACAAAATAATTAAATTTTTCTTCCTGTTGCTTCATTATGAAGTTCACATTTCAATTCACGCAGAGAATTATAATATTTTATTACCCCACAAATTATTCCTATACAACCTCCTGTGGGGTCCGCAAAGGTGTCAGTCCCGACGCCTTATATTACCCCTATTATGAAAAAAAAAGAAAAAAACGGCGGCAAAAAGCCACCGCCGCCATTATGCCGCATACAGACTGAGCTTTTACACGTATAAAGTGAGTTTTTGAACGAATTCGCTGACTAATTGATTGTGAATAGGGTTCTTTATTTAATTGGATATCTATAGGGGAGTTCTCTTCATTGGTTACCTTCTTTTTTATACGATACATAATTTAAAACGGTAGATAATTATTTTTATAGGCTTCTATTAGATCAGTGTGTAATGATCTTATATGATGCTTTAGTCGGAGTAACTGTAGATGTTTTTGTTTTGAAAATTAATCCTAACCTAAAAACATTTGTCAACTATACTTTTTATTATCATTTCTCTCCTTTTATTGTAGGAAAAATCGCAATAAATTCAAAAATGAATTATTAATCTAAAATTGTTACAAATAATTCGGATTTTATATTTCAAATTTTATATTTAAAATAATTTTACCGTCCTAAAATAAAAAAAGAGCAATTTAAAGTAGCAAGGTGTCACTCTTGTCTCTTGCATCCTTTTCATTCGCATTGCATAAGAAAGGGACAGGTTACAAATTAATTTAATTATAATATTATCCGGACACGATCATTGGATACTATCGCCTTCTGTGATGGCTTTATTATACGTTCGACTTACAATGGTGCGAGTTTTCAAAGGTACAACAGCTTTTGAAAAAAAACTCAATGAACTGCATTTTGAAGTGATAAGGTCTTAACTAAAACGCTTTTTGTTTTAAACTTTATTTTGTGATTATTTATTTGTACTTAAGTGTATTTACAATTTTAAGCTTTAATTATTTACTACACTACATAAAGGTAAATCATAAAAACAATATGCAAATTTTCTTAAATTTATTCACATTATTTCCAAAAAGAATTCTTCAAGGAATTGTTATTCAAAAATAATTGTAGTAGTTCGACCCATGATGTCCTCCATTTCCCGCAACTCTACGACTAGCGCGTATTTTGCGTGGATTTTTTTTTTTTATATTAATAAGTGGCAAACGAGCAAGCGGCCACCTTAATTCGCTGAAATAGCGAAGCGACCGCTGCCCATAGACATCTACATTTGCAGATGCGTTGCCTACCCATAATCTTCGGAGGAGGAGATGCACAGCAAGAGGAATTCCTCTCCCTAAGCGTCCCCTCCCCCGGAAAATCCACTTCCTCTTCCCATCATTTCCTTATAGGAAAAGGATAGGAAGGGAAAGCGGATTAAAAATTAGTCCTCCAGCACCACACTCTTCAGACGAAACACGGAATTGCTTCCATTTCACGCCTGTCTTCTGTGTGGATCTTCGATACATATATCTTTGAATTTATTCTCCGATATGTGCAGGTTGCATCACAATATTTTCCTTTACGGTAAGAGGGTCGGGTAATATCTTCAAAAATAATTTCCCGCACATGTTGTAGGCGTGTAGATAATATTACAGCAGAAGGTCCATATTTAATAACTTCGAATTAGTCCGGACCGGACACCCTGGAGTGGAATTATTGGCCATGTTTTTGTAAATAAACCGACGGCCTTTTGTAAAAAACATGTTATTTTGATCCATTCCACTAAAAGAGTTACTTGATCTACTGACATGATGTAACCCTTTTTGGTCGGAATGGTTACTTTTGATTTAAAAAATATTCTATGCTTAAAGCTCTTTTAAGTTCCGTGAATGCTTTAAGTTTGGAATCATATTTTTAATAAGAATAAATTAATTACAATTTGTTTTGAATTGATAGCAAAATAGACTTCTTTTTGCCAGCCATTTAACAGTGGTAGAGCCCGCTTTAACATCTTCGCACGAATTGTCTGGCTCGTCCGGTGAAATACCACGACCACACAGAAGACAGGCGTGAAATGGAAGCTATTTCGTGTTTCGTGTGATCAGTATGGTGCCGGAGACCTAATTTTAGTCCATTTCCCTTCCTATCCTTTTCTTATAATGAAAGTAGCGACCCGTCCCAGCCTCGCACGGGTGCAAATAGGTATAATGTTTGCAATGTACGCGCTAAAAATGTGTTAATTTACGACATCATATTAAAAACCTCTAAATTATCAGTGTTACTCTACTATATTGTGAATGTATTATACATGGAAACCTTCCTTATGAATCACTCTGTTAAAAAAACGCATCAAAATCCGTTGCGTAGTTTTAAAGATTCAAGCATATATAGGGACAAACATAAAAAAGCGTTATTATTTTATACTATGTAAGAATAAGGAAGATGGTTAAGGCAAGGGAAGCGACACATTTTTTATGACAACATTGTTTTTTAATTTTAAAAACATATAAAGAAAGACAAAAGGAGCATTAGACATCAAACACCTTTCAAGGGCTGTCCCAAGATATTGATTTAGATAACACGTCCCTAACCAATCGATTAAATTCATTTTTTTGTTTTTTAAATTGTCTGTTGGAATTGTGTGCCCCTACGGTTTGTCGGTTTTTGTAGTCAGGTGTGTTTCTTAATTGATAGGTCGTAGGAATGGGGAGGTTTCTTGAGCTTTTATGTATAAAGTATACAGATGGTAATAAAATGCATTAGATGCTTTTTATGAATGTATACGAGTAAAGAAATATACGTCACTAAGTCAATAAATACATAAAGCCTTGTTCGCACCAGGATAGTATTTTAGTCGAGTAGCAAGTATCCGAACAAAGGAGTTACTAATCTACTTTACTTTACTAAAATGTTGCTGTTCGGACATGGTTAGTTACGTTACTAAATTACCTGATGCTCGACTATACTGTCCAGGCGCGGACAAGGCTTAAGAGTATGTTTAGTAATTTTTGTGTAAGCAACTGTTGTAGCTCTGAGCATCTGAACACTAACTATAGCTATTTTATATTAAAAACACATGCATATGTTTTTTAAGTGGTAAACGAGCAAGTGGCCACCAGGATTTGCTGAAATGCGAAGCGACCGCTGCCCATAGACATCTGCAATTGCAAATGCGTTGCTTACCCATCATCTACGGAGGAGGAGACGCACAGCATGAGGATAATACCTCTTCCTATGCGTCCCCTCCCCTGCCAATCCGCTTCCACTTCCCATCATTTCCTTATAAGAAAATGATAGGAAGAGAAAAAAGACTAAAATTAGGCACAGTTTCTTTTTTAAACATATAGAAATTGACATGGTTTTTCATAGTTAAAATTAATTAAAATGACAATTAATTTTTATTAATTTAACAAATTATAACGTAAATTAAAAACAAAATATCAATGTCATAAACAAAGAGATATTATACATAGAGGGATCACTCCATACTAATTTGACGTTAAAAAGCGTGCCAAAAAATAAATTATTAAAAAAAAAAACTGGCCAGTATCATGAAAAAATTTCCCAAGTTTGGGAAATTGTGTGTTTTTTTTAATTTTTAAAATAAACAGTAGAATAAACTAAAACATTCATCAAAACGGTAATTATCGTTTTTAATTATTATTATTTTATTTAAAACAATTTAAATCCAAACAATTTTTAACAAAGACTTTTTTTGTTTTATGGTTGTTATAAATTTATAATTAGCCTTTTAAAAATGTCTCTATTAATTACAATATTAAACTTTAGTAAATACCATGAAATAAAATTTAAATTTGAGAAAAGAGGTTACACTCGGTCGACTTTTTATGTCGGCAAATGTAATTTAGAGGTTAACACTTAGGGAGATTTCCCTACATTGGACCTCCGGAGGTCAAAGAAAGTGCCTCACTTTTAGGCATCGAGTGTTCCATCTACAGTATAATATATCTTTGGTCATAAAATTAGTTCCATTAATCGAATTGTAATACAAAAATACATCCGGTTTTTGCGAAAAATAATTATTTTATTATATTCTTATTATGTTATGAATAATGCATTAAATATAAAGCCATCAGCTGCTTTGTAAATTAATAACAACCACATTTCGAACATATTGCGAAACGAAATAATCGAATAAAGTAAATCACAAAGAAACTGCCAAAAATGAATTTCAAAATGGCGTCTTTTAAATAATACCAACATAATAAGTCACGACTTTTTTGTCTCTTTTATAACATGCATTCAGTCAAAATATAAAAAAGACCAATTTTTTATTGAATTGGTGTCGAAAATAATATTCTTAATATAAGAAAGGGAATTTTAAAGGTTTTTAACGAAAGTTTGTATGAAATAATTGTGATGCGGTATTCCCAATGACGAATTCTTGATTAAAACCTGATACATCGAGGTCGTCATTTAACTAATTATTTATAATTATGGAGTAATTAGGTTTTGTATTCCGTTATAACACAAAAGAATATAATTTTGAAATGGTAACAAATACGTAGGAAGAGTTTTATAGTTGTGGTCAAAGAGATATTATACATATAGGGAGCGCTCCATAGTAATTTGACGTTAAAATGCGAAAATTAAATTTGAGAAAAGAGGTTACATTCGGTCGACTTTTTATGTCGGCAAATATAATTTAGAGGTTAACACTAGGGGAAATCTCCCTACGTGAGACTTCCGGAGGTCAAAGAAAATGCCTCAATTTTAGGCTTCGAGTGTTCCATCTATAGTATAATATAATATATCTTTGGTTGTGGTATTTAAAAGTTTATAATTTGCCACTACATTTACCTAATATCAAGTATTATTCTCTACATTAAAGTAGATAATGTACTGAACGAAGTCTAATACGACTGTAACTATTGACTTTAGTGTATGTAGAGTTAGCTTTCCCTTGCTGATTTATCAACAAATCGAAAGCAATGCAGCAGAAATGTACACAAAAGACCCAACATTATTCCAGTCCAGCAACAATAGCGCTGGATTGCTACTGGAAACATATAACCCACACAGTTCAATCCAATGTAAACCAGGCATTAGGTACTTGTTTAGGTTAATTTCTACGCTTTTAAAAGTGATAAAATAATCCATTAACGTACAATTTTTCATGCACTAATTCATGATAACGTTAAGAAAACAAAGTGAAAACTATTTAATTGAATTATGTTTACATTTTACCAGTCGCACGATTAACCATGTCGAGCTCGCTGATTGGTCCGTTTGAATTAAGAACAATGGCGGACGGTTGACACGTCATAGATTAAACATGAACAGAATCGAATGTTGTGTTAAATATTGTATTTTTTTATATACATCTAATTAAAAATTAAATTGAGTTTTGATCTGAGACATTTTGTTTTACTGGTTTTTTTTAATTGAGCAAAAGTTATAAAAAATCCGCATAGGCATATATCTTCAAACAAAATAAAATAGAAGTATTTTTTAACAGTTAAATTTTGAAAAGTTAACGTGCGTTAAATTAGAGTTACATTAAAAAAAAGTAATTTCCATTGACAGTAAGTCACGAAGATTTACTTTGTAAGAGGCAGCGAACTTTAACAACACTTAAATTACTCTTACAAACACAAAAGACGGTTGTGAAATCTGTTTCGGGTATCACAACGGTTAAGAAGTTTTAATGTATGCCTGAGGTTTAATTTTTGGTAAAAGCTTCTTTAAAGCCGGGTACAGACGCTCAATTTTAACTGTACAGTTTGACTGCGCAGTTTGAACCGACGTATGTAGGGAAAACTGAGAACTGTATAGTTAAAACTGAACGTTTGTAGCCTGCTTAAAGTATATACTTTTTATTTAAATTTATTTTTTTAAATTTTTTATTTTTTTCTCCGCCAGACCTCCTAAGAGGTAACACTGCAATAAGCGGGAAACAATTCTAGATATTAATAAAATAATATTTAATGATAACAAAAGTTACTTGCTCTTTGAAACTGAACCAAAATGTTGAGTTTTTGTTTCTGTTTTGTAAAAATATTCCATTTAATATTACACACAATTATTTAATACGAGTTTAAAAGCAAACAATTATTTATTTCTAAGCATTAAGACGAGCGTAATGTACTACTCGATATATTATAGATTGGTATATCAAATATATGAAGTAGTAGCGACTAATTATTCATACAGCACGCAACATCTCGAACAGCTATAATTCAAATCAATGAGTTATTTGTGTCAATAATAAATCGCTAAAACTCCTCTAGAAATAGCATGAGCGTATTATTCGTTGTTGAGTTGTACATTTAGCTGCAGAAGTGTTTTCTGTTACGTTATCGAGTTAGACAAACTCATGTGGCCCGTTAAAACTTATCGCGGTTAGTTCTATTAAATACGTAAAACATTACCTGCGGAGTGTAGGCACAGAACTCGTCCATACTTCTATATTATCTGTATTCACTCCTTTCTTTGGTAAATTTTTGAGAAAAGCCATCCATCCTTGGTGCTGTCTGCTACCTTTGTAGCCATCTATTCAATCACTTGTTTACGTATAAGCTTAGGCATTAAAAATGTCACCTAATGTTAGGTACAATCCGACAAGCAATCTTATAATCTTGCGGAGATATTTTGTCTGAAGGTGCTAATGTAATATGCCTACCGGGTCAAATAAGTTTGTCGGACTATAATTTCGAGCGCGATTGTACATTCTTGACAGGAGCAAGCTTCAATACGCAACAAAATGGCTCCTTTGTAAACGAAGACATTATATTTGAAAGTCATGTAACGTTCGGAAAGCCACTTAAGTTTTTTTTATTGTATCTAAAATTGAATGTATTCATTAATACTTTCAAATTAGTACATGACAGTTACCTTGTTTCCAATGCCGAATTGGTTGTATTTAATATTGTTATCTCTTTCTCTTTTAATGAAAATAAGAGAGATGAAAATAAACAAATGTTGCCTCATTACTCTCAGAGTTTAAATTAAACAAATCTATACAATAAAATTTACTTGAGTACTGTTTCCTTTCGCTTCATTCCTTAAACAAAATTAACTCAACCCTTTAAATCCCTAAACGGTTTCTTTAAATGAGTTCGGTACTAACCACCGAACGCTTTTGTAATCGTTGATCCTAAAACTGCCTTCAGCGCTCCCCCGATTGCCATAAATAACAAAGCGGGAATACAGTGGCACAATAAAATAGTCCATTTACACCCGAACCCAATAATCAATCTTTAAAATCTATCTAAAGATTATTTTTAATTCGTTAAGATTTAGGATTAAGGGTAAGCAACACATCTCCAGTTGCATATGTCTATGGGCAGAGGTCGCTTCGGATTTTTCAGCGAATCCTGGTGGCCACTTGCTCGTTTGCCACTTTGTATTATACAAAAATGTATGGGAGGCAAGATAAAAACGGATTAATAAAGTCTCTAAGCTTTAAACAGTGACAAAGTATTTTAATTAATGACAAATGATTTCCTTAGAAAATATTTCTTATACGAAATCTATAATATTGTAAAAGACTCCTTTATTTATGATCAATCAACTCTAACTGCCCAAATGTTCATTGCCCACTCAAATTTAAGCGTCTTTTAAAATCTAACTGGCGTCAAAATTAAAAGAGATCGCCGTAGAATTTGAAGTTTAGGCGTAGACTTAACATGTAAGACGCTCTTAAATATTGGAGTGCCGTTAGTGTCCAGTTAGATCGGTTAAATTTGAAGCAACCGGATTAAAATGACGGAAATCAAAATACCTTAGTTAGCACGAATCGACATGGAATATTTGGTCCGATCCGGTGGTTAATAATGTGTTGGTCTTAATATAGCCCCCATTGTAATCCCAGTTGACTAATCGCCGGGCCGCGGGCGACGTAATAAGCAGTAATAGACCGGCTTTAATTAAACGCGACTGCCATTCTCTGATTGAATTTGACGTATGACTAACCGCCATTTTGTTTCTATGTTACGCTGTTTTGCTTCTGTATTTGTTAAGTTTATTGCCTTTATGAAGGTATATAGTATCTCATTTTTTTAAGAGAATGAAAAGGATGAAATGTTTTTAGCGATTTTATTGTACAATAGTGTGATCGTGGAAGTAAATCTTGTAACAATCAACTTTAGTCAATTGAGCCTCTTTTAAGCGGGTAAAAGTCACCTATATGATAAAAGAAAGCCATGGATTATAACTTAGACTATTAATATATAAGACCGCTGGCCAGCGTGTCACCGAAAGGGACAAAACATCTAGAACATGTATATTTCACTGCCACTTTTACACCCCAAAACACTACAACGCACCATGTTTATGTGAAGTTACATTGCACTAATAGTTCGAAATTTGTTTACAATAAGAATTGTTAACTTTTATATTAAAAAAATGGTGATAAAACGCTGACAGAAAAAGGCATTTTGGGCATACCGAAGTGCCGCCATATAAAAAAACGGCACGCCGGGTGAAACAGAAGATTTTTCATTCTATCTCGTTCTTTTACAAGACAGCGAAATAAGTCCTTCTTTTTTCTTGTGTGAATGAGACAAGTATATCCAGCGGTCTATAGTCTTCTTTGTCTAAGGTTTATAATTACAATTGACCTGACACTTTTAAAATATTGTCAGAGATGTAATTTAAGCTTGACATAGAGGTAACTAAGCTTTTAGTTATTATAAAAATTACTTTAATTTTTCAATTAAATACCTACAAATACATTCTGCCAATCGATACTCTATGATCAAATCTATAAATATAAAACGCCATCTATCGTTTTTTATGACATTCACGTATAATCAGGTTAATGCCTTACAATTAGTTCCAACGCGAGCGACCACCGGCGGTGAATAACATGTGCTCGCGAACCGGTTCACATTGAACTCAATCTGTTCAATAAAAAAGGCCATCTCAAAAGACCGCATCTGGTTAAAAACCTTTTGTGGTATTCGTAAAAGGGCTATATGATTCATAATTATATTGAAAAGAAATGACACATTATTAACTGGTCACTCAAACTGAGCCTAAGTACCATTTTCCATTTGAGATGTTTCCCCCGATGCAAATAATGTCCCCGTAGTGGTATTGGTGTAATCTATACTAATATTATAGTGGGAAACTTTGTATTTTTGTACGTATTGTAATAATTCAAGAAATACTGCAAGGCAACCCAAAGTAATTTTCGATTGGCTCTATCGCCGATGGAATCGACAAAAATGTATGAAACTGACAATAACATTCGATAAGTCATATGATTGTCACGTGTGAAATGAACGTCATTGTCAGTTTCATACACTTTTTAAGTTCGCTATAAAATCGCTTCGTAGCGAATGTAGTTTGAATTAAATAGTTACATTATCCCCTAGTAACATATATTTTTTAATTCAACTCGAACGAAGTCGCAAACAACAGCTAGTTAAAAGATAACTGTACTAATTAAAATAACAATTATTTCAAGTTCAAAACAAAAAAAAACCTTTTATTGCGAAATATTCGATTCGTCAAGGTCCTTACAGTTTATGATATAATGGTCGTAATTTGTGATACGAGCGAAAATTACAAACAATTAAGTCGTTGCTTATTGCCAAAAAATATAAAGAGCAAATGTACATCAGTTGGACGTATTCGTTTAATCCTTACTGTAAGGAAAACATCGTGATGCAACCTGCACATATCGGCGAAGAAATTCAAAGATATGTGTGAAGTCGACCGCCACTGGGCCAGAGTTGACTACGGCCTCACCCCTTAGGGGGCAGCACCGCGCCTCTCTGTGGGGACGTATAGTGAGCTGGTTATAATCATTAAATACTCTGTGGTTTGCCCTCTATAAATGTCCACAGAGTAATTAAGATGACGTTCCTTATCAACTCTGAATTACGATAGCTACTCTATGCGGGCAAATCTCATCTTTTTTTCTTCCGTGACAAAGAAAGTAATTTTTAACTCGAATTCTGAAACATAGCTCGTACTACTAAGTAAGATTCCTATAATAATTCTTGATTTTACTAACTAGCAGTTCCCTCTGTACGTAAAGCCTCGTTCGTGGTTAGTGTTTTAGTCGAGTAGCAAATAATTTAGTAACTAAACGTGTCCGGACAGCGTCATTTCCGTCGAACAGATTAGCAAATCCTTTGTTCGGATACTTGCTATTTGCTACTCTACTAAAATACTATCCAAGGGGGCTCACCTAGGTAATTTTAATAACGTTGTTGGAATCAACAAAAATGTGAATTAACAAAAACTGACATTGACATTCGATAAGTCATGTGCTTGTCTCGTCGGAGATATCGAACGTCATTGTCAACACATATATTATTGACGTTTGCTATAGAATCGCTTTGTAGCGAATGAACCTTGGGTAACCTCCTGGTGCGAACAAGGCTTAAATCTGTGTCTTAACTTCGATTCCTAAACGAGGCTAGTTAGTGCCGCACGCAACTGTAGTCGTAATTTTTCTTAAGTAGATGATTACTAGTTTTTACCGTAGTTTGTAGAAATACATGGAAATGTTAATAATAGTGTTTATATTTTAAATTGGCTCGTTGCTAAGTAGTTTAAATACATAGCTAAGTAACTATGGTTTCAAGAGACCAGAAACTTTAGTAGTCAGTCCTCAAATAAAAATGCGATATTTTCCATTTCCGTTTATAACTTGAGATAAATTAACACTTTAAAACCGCTACAAACAATAAATATATTTAAATATGACAAAACCTTGTTAAGGTTTTAGCTTACTCTAATGCCTTAAAATTAGAAAAAAAATCTTACTTCCAGCAGCCCTTATAAGCTTTGGTATAAAAATTAAAGATTATCTGCTTGATACCGAAACGGGAATCAGCGTTACTGTTGTACGTTCTACGTTTGGTACTGGTACGTGATCCGAGTGTCCTCCAGTAATCGTATAATCGACGACTTATTGGGCCTCGTTTATCAGTACTTTATATATTTAATTTGCCAGCCAGTGGAAATTATCAATATGTTCGCTAATTTGTCAGTTTCCATGCTTTTTAATATTCAAGGACAAACTATAATTGAATTATGGTGAATTTGTAACCTAATAGTTAGCAATTAAGTAATTATGACATTGATTAGGCAAGGTGTTGTTAACTTTATTTTACAAAGGACAATCTGTTTTAACGATTTTTATAATTAAATTAATAATCTAGACCGTTTAGTTATTTTAAATTGATTTAATAGTTGGACATGTGTTATTTTATTGCGATACAAATCAGTTGTATTTCCTAACTTTGATTTTTTTTGTTATTTATTTGACAGTTGATATTCTCAATATTGCAGAGCTTTGTCTATACTAATATTATAAACAGAGAAACTTTATATTGTTGTATTTTTATATGTATTGAAATAACTCAAGAACTACTGGGTCGATTTCAAAAATTCCTTCACACATAGAAAGCTACATTATCCCCCAATAACATAGACTATGTTATTTAATTCCACGGGGACGAAGTCGCGTACAACAGCTAGTTTAGAATATTTTATATTGCTTCTTAGATTATTTGTGATTTTTCAAAATATATAAAATGGTTTGAAATACCCTAATGGAAAAAAAAAAACATTTTATAACCAAACTTAATATTTCTGCCTAGTATGTTGAACATTATCATCAAAAATCTTATGAGAATAATAAAGACATTGTCTATGGGCACCCTACCACAGATTAAGCCATCGAGGCCCGAGGATCGATCGTATCTGGCGGTTGTTTTCGTTTTGTGAGGCCAATCTTATTTTGACGCATACAACCTCTTATTATGAATTAGAAGCGCCTTGCCTTCTAAACGGTGCATTAATATGCATTTAATATGATCACATAGTATAATATATTTACAGCTTATTAACTTATTAATTATAATTGCATTCTTCTTAAGATTTTCTTGAGATTTAATTAAAAAGTTATTTAGTAATTGTTCTTGACACTTTAAGCCTGCTACAAACGTGAAGTTTTTTAACTGCAAAGTTACATATAAAACTGACTTACACAAATAAATTTGAACTTCGCAGTCGAACTGTAGAGTTCTCAGTTTTGTATACATCAGTTTTAACTGCGCATTCGAACTTTACAGTTAAAACTAACTGTCTATAGCCAAAAA
Organism: Papilio dardanus tibullus; assembly: GCA_013186455.1. Classification (NCBI taxonomy): domain Eukaryota; kingdom Metazoa; phylum Arthropoda; class Insecta; order Lepidoptera; family Papilionidae; genus Papilio; species Papilio dardanus. The sequence continues at coordinate 128,822 of QDHC01002943.1, forward strand.
CAAAAAGAAGAAAATTTATTTTTTGTTTATATGTGAATGAAGTTAATATGAAGTAACTATAAACGGTGATTTCTATACTTATCTCCAAATTGAAAAGCTCTACATAAGTATTTAGGTACTCAAGTAAAATAATAAAATAGATTAAAAGGGAATTTTCTAGAAGCTACTTATTTAAGACTAGCTGTTGTGCGCGACTTCGTCCGCGTGGAATTAGATAATATAGCCTATGTTACTCGGGGATAATGTAGCTTTCTAATGGTGAAGGAATTTTTGAAATCGGCCCAGTAGTTCTTGAGTTATTTCAATACATACAAAAATTAAAAAAAAAACAAAAATGCAAAGTTTCTCTCTCTATAATATTAGTATAGATATAGACAATAAAAATAACCTAATCAAGTAAAATCATAAAAATACTGCAATTGTTCTACGCAATCCTCCAAGTCTACCCAACTATTGAATCTACAATTTTATATAACACTTGCTTTACAGCAATTTATACTTTATTCCATTGCAATAAAGATGTAGAGAAGTGTATATAGGTTGTTTTATTATAGTATAGAGATGGTGCGAGGCGTAGGAAATTGGACTTAACGTCAACACTTCATGATATGTTAGCGCAATGCGTGCGGCTTGCCTTTGTGGCTTAAATCTAAGTTATATGCTCTTTGAAATAACTTTGGTTACGGTTACATAGAAAATAAATCAGTTAACACCCCCGCGTTGCGTATTGATATCGATTTGTAGGTTTTATAGTGTTCACGTATTGTTTAAAACATACAAGAATAGGCTAATTTTAGTCCACTTTCCCTTCCTATCCTTTTCTTATAAAGAAATGATGGGAGGGGAAGTGGATTTGGCGGGGGATTACGCTTAGGAAGAGGAATTTTCCTTTTGCTATGCGTCTCCTCCTCCGTAGATTAAGGGTAAACAACACATCTACAATTGCAGATATCTACGGGCAGTGGTCGCTTCATTATTTCAGCGAATCCAGGTTGTCGCTTGCCCGTTTGCCACTTTATAATATAAAAAAATAATATTTATATTAATTTACCATTTGGGTCATGTCATAGCTCTTAGTTATCGTTGTTTTAGTATCTACTAGGTTGCTTATTTCTATCACAATATTAGTTTTCAGAGTTCTTTACGTTGTAGGTCCCGAGATCGTCTGAGATCCACAATGGATTGAAAACATTTTGTTCATGCTATTTTAGACGTAAGACTTGAACAGTATGTTTCTGAACTTTCCTCTGAAAAGATCTCTACTACACAATATGGCAGAGGCCATATAGTTGGCGGTATCAGATGGTAGAGTTCGTATTTAATTCTCAAATACCACGTGTGGTCCAGCCATCACCATAAGAGATGCATTACTATAATCCACAATAGTGCGAGGCTGTATAGGTGCACTAAGTGATCTTACAACAAAGGCTTTAGTAATTGCGGAGAGCGCGGATCTCGCGGTGGAAATTAATCAATCCGGCGCGAGTGCCTGCCTAATATAAACGTTGCAGTGTCGGCGCGCTTTGATCCCGGCGAGACCTCCAATTAGCGGGCGCGCCGACGCCTTTGGCGCTCGCCGCCCGGTCTGTACTCACCCGCAGCCGTCTCTCTCACACGTCTCTTCTCTCTTGTACACTAAGCCTTTTTTAATAGGTTTTTTCATTGAGGTTCTATGAACCCTTTAAATGGTAAAGATATTAGCTATTGCTTGCTACTCAGTTTTGATAATGTATGCAATTTTCCTTTGGAGGAGTAAAGAGCAAATCTAACGTTTTACTAAGTGTGATAGCAGAATTATTATCTATGAAATTTTGTCATTAAAAACGACACATTATAAATTAATTAAAGTTATCATAAAGGCGTAAAACTCCTCATATATTTATTTCAATTTATAATATTCTCAAAAATTTAAAAATCCCTCTGAAACATATAATGGCCACCCTCAAACCAATAAATCTCATCAATACGATGCACTTTTATTTTGCATTAAATAAAACTAAATTATAACAGCCCTTTGGATCGTCCGGTAGCCGACGGATAATATTGTAACCGGCAACATGAATTAAAAAAACAATAAAAAGTAAAAAAGAAGGTAGAGTAAAAAAGGTCGGAAATATCAAAGAGTCGGCGGTCACGTACAGTGTTACGAGGACAACATTACAGTGTTGCGGGTGCTTTGGACAATTCTTGAGGAAATGAATTATAAGACATTTTAAATCTTAGACTTAGATTTGAATATTTAGAAAAAAAAACAGTTTCTATGATATCAGAACAAATTAGAATAAATATAGTTCTTATACTATCTTTAAAAAGTAAATGCTCTTTTCAAATATTACACAAAACATTTTTATAATAGAGATGAGAAAAACTTACATTTTGAGAATTGTTTTTTTTTTCATATTACAGTTAAAATATTTTCATTCGAAGCGTTACAAAAACTTATTTTGCCAATTGTCAGAAGAATTTATTTTATTCAATAGTGACAAAAAATCGACAACCGCAAAATGTAATACCAAAAATTCACAATCGTTGATTTCCTCAGCAGTCTGTTAACGTAGTTTTTTATTACTAAAAGGACACTAAACGTCTACCTTACGAGTAGAGACCAAACTAGTTAGTTTTAAAGATAGAGAAGAACCTACATTTATAACAAACTAGCTGTTGCTCGCGACTACGTCTGCACGGAATTAAAAAATATAGACTATGTTACTCGGAAATAATGTAGCTTTCTAATGGTGAAAGAATTTTTGAAATCGGCTCAGTAGTTCTTGAGTTATTTCAATACATACAAAAATAAAAAGTTTATCTCTTTATAATATTAGTATAGATATAGATAAATAGATATTTCATTATTAGTTAATATTTCTTAATTTTTAACTAGTACCCCAACTGTACCAAACGCCTTCAAAATAACCCAACTTCTTGAATGAAACACAAAAACTCATTCAGAGACATTCCGGCGTGTGATTAGGGCACGAGCGGTGCAGAGACCGACCATAGCAATGCATGGTAACCATACTTTTATCCTTACCAGGATTATAAAGATGGCGTTTTGCGGAAAAATATGGAACTAATTTCTTTGTACACAGAATAGAAAGTGATGTAGTTAAAATAATTAATAGGACTTTTTCCAGATTTTTTTGTAATATTAGTGATGCTATACAGATTCGTGGGACATTTTAAATTAAAGTGACAGCTTTAATTAAATGAAATGGCACTATTAAATCTAAGACGAACATTTTTTTATCAATTTGAACAATGTGGAAACTAAACAAGCTATTTTATTTATTATTTAATAGTATAGTGAATGTCTTTAAATACACGGAAAAATTAAATATTTCATGATAGTACTTTAAATATTAAATCTATCCTGGTAATGTATAATGCATGGTCACTGCCGTCGGAACATTTTCTTTATGCTCAAGAAGCTGTATACAAATTGTCTGTGGTCGAAACAAATCATATTTATAAAAGATATTTTTATAAAGCAAATTATTTTATTATTTTCTATAGTTTGAAGAGGTTTAATGCAAATCATTTAAACCGTGAAATTCCACTTCCGAAAACGTGGTATAAAGAAAGATTTTTAATAGCATATTGTTCGTAAGAATCCCGTTTACTGCGCTTGTAAATAAGAATAATATATATTAGTAGTTTAGATTTGTAAAGCCTTATACACACTAGGATAGTATTTTAGTCGAGTAGCAAGTAGCAAGTATCCGAACAAATGATTTACTAATCTATTCTACTTAAATGTTACTGTTCGGACACGTTTAGTTACTAAATTACTATCTTAGTAGGTTTAGGCTTTAACGAGTACGAACGAGTAGTATATCCTGGGTAAGGATAAATGCTACTTGCTACTCGACTAAAATACTATACTGGTGCGAACAAGGCTTAAGTGTGAAAACTGAATACAAAATTAATCTTACGAATTCTGACAGATTTTATATTAGTAGTTTAACTCTTTATTCCTACATGTAGTCAAAATCCCGCCACATGACAAAACTAGCTTCCGATATTCTGATATCCGACACAACACGGAGCAGTGGTTAAGCGCATAGCCTTTGTAAAACGCCGACGCTATTAAAATGCGATTAAGCCGAGCCCCGAGACGACCCGGCTCCCACTTTCGATTTTACAACTGTCTAAAATTGAACCCGCCCTATTCCGTCTCTCAACTATAGACAGAACTTTTGCCCGTGACTTCGATCGCGCAGAATTAACTAGTAAGCTTATGTGTTTTCCAGATTATGTTCTATCTTTGTACAATTAATCATAAAAATATGATAGATGGCTCTGTTTATTTCTAATTTAATACACCAGATGGCGGTAAAGCAACCTATTTTATCTAGATCAATTTTGAAAGGCGGTATAGCCCGTTATAGCATTTTTACACGAATAAGCGCGCCCTGTGAAAGACAGAAGACCACGATGACCACAAGGAAAACAGGCGTTAAGTGGAAGCAATTCCGTGTCTCATCTGACGATAGTGTGAGACTGTGAGAGGCATGATTAGAGTACTCTTCTTACCTTTTTCGTACATGGAAAGGATGGAAAATGGATATGAATTTGGCAGGGGAATGAACGCACAGGCAGCAGTAATATCCTCTTTCTGTGTGTACATGACATAGTCTAAATATCTTCGTACATTTAGTTATAATGCAAAATAAACTCTACAAAAAGGTCACTACACCCAATTCTCTTTCATTGATACAAACATTGCAATTTTTAATTTAAAAAAGACTTTACTGCATTGTATTTAGATCTGTAATGGCATGTTTATTTTATCGACGACCTCGTAAAGTAATTGAAACTGCGAATACTGGGGGTTGCCAGTGGCATGCAAATTTAACACGAACGTTAGTGAACTTCAAGCGGTCAATAACCAGTTGATTGTTTCATTACTGTTTTCATTGTTGTTATACTTGTATAGAAACAATATCGTCCTCATATATAGAATAAAAGAACCAGATGAAACATGACATATGTCATACTGACAGCGACTGAGACACATTTATATGAAATATACGTAGCGTGACAAAGACAGTGATATAGTTCTTTAGTCCCTTTCTCCGTATGCGATTTTGTTTGTTTGTGTATTGTGGCGCTCCAAGCGGATTTTCGGTGAATTAATTTTTTATACGTCCCAGTCAAAGGCTTAAGTCATGATATTATTGGTTTAAAACCGTAGAGTGATGGACTCACAACATACCTATGACGTAGTCTAAGGCATTTTTTATCCCTCAACCGTATACAGTATAGCTATATAGCTATATCTATATCCTTCTGTTTCTACGTCCCCATATAAGATCGTCAGAAGTGTCGGCAGTTGTTTAAATGCATTATTTTATCTGTAGAGGTTCGTACACAGCGTCGACATGTGATTGTAAAGCATAAGCTGACTAAAAATCTGCCGATAAAAAATCTGCAGTGTGCGGGAACTAAAAGCGTAGTTTTGTGTACCTAAATGCCTTGGTTTTGTATACTAATAATTATCGTAAGTATTTATCGTTACCTAGTAATGGCAAATGTCAATGCTGTGTTGAGCATAAACAATTTGCCCCGAGCGACATATTGAATGCATTATTTGCGTCACTTCATGTCGCAGTTTAACATCATTAGATTGTATGTCTAAATAGATTGTTATTGTTACAAATGAAATTAAAATTGTTACGTCCTAACTATTCGCTAAAGCTCTGATCGGTCAGAGGAGTTACGTAAATTACATGCGCTACAAAGCGATTGGGTGGCGAACATCAAAAATGTATGGAATTGACAATAACATTCGATATCTCACACATGACAAGGACATGACTTATCGAATGTCATTGTCAGTTTCATACATTTTTAGATTTCATCAGCGATTTCGCCAATCGAAAATACGTTAATATTAAGTGTTCATTCTTAGTTTTTTCAGCTTACTTCTAAAAGGAGATTATGAAGTCGTCTTTTGTTTTTCCTTTAGTGTTAAAAATAGTCTGAATAATTGTTTAAACCTATCTTTTGTTTTACTTATAAAAGGCTTCGTAGTTTAATATGGTAATTTCATAGTTTAGTATATTTTGCGCACTAACCACAACATAAACAGCAATCGCATCGTTAGCTAATGTCATCGGGTCTCGGATCTTGATTTTTCAATTACAAGATGTCTATATCGATTTAAATTAAGATATTTTGTTACTATACTCTTAGCTCAATATAAATAAGGGTCAAATTTCAATAAATATCTATCAAAGTATTCTTAAAACTGCAATTTTAGGGTCTATTTTAAAAATGTCATAATTATAATTAACTGATATTAAAAGCATCATAAATATCGTTTAATAACATATTTAAGGAACCAAAGAACTCATAGGAAGCGTTACTTCCTTGTAATATTTCATTTAAATATAATAAAACAACATAGGTAACTAAATAGCGACACTCCTTATGGCCTAGATAAAAACCATCAAGGTTTCATTAGCCTGTAAGATATAGGTATTAAGTATTGTAACCTTTTATTGTGACTAGCTGTTGGGCGCGACTACGCCCGCGTGAAATTAAATAATATAGCCTATATTATTCGGGGATAATGTAGCTTTCTAATAGTGAAAGAATTTTTGATATCGGCGCAGTAGTTCTTCAGTTATTTCAATTCAAACAAAAATACAAAGTTTCTCTCTTTATTAGTATAGATAAATAAATTAAAAAAATGTTTAATATTGAGGCACTAAGACTTTTTACTAATTACTAAGTTGATTTAAAAGCGCTATTTGATTACCGACGGTTAATTATTTTTCTATTAGTTCGAATTTTTACCACCGCTGCTAACCGCACCCATTAGCGCCAAAATTACGGAAATCAAATAGGCACTCAAATACGAGTACCATGCCCTCTTCATATAGAGATTATTGTCATAAAATAAATTGTCATAAAACATACTGACAGACGTATAACGTATCCCACAATACATACAAAAACAACTAATTATCCTATATTGTTTTTCTACTTTATTGTATAGCGCGACTTTTTTTAATATTAATTAATTAAATTATATAAAGCAATATCCGTGCCAAGATGTCGTAAATTATCGTCTAATAAAAACTTAATTATGTAAATTAATAAGTCCAAACAATTAATGGTTTGCACAGAGTAATGTACGCGCAGAGCTGACATTAATAATTGATAAAAAAATAAAAGAACGTGTTGAAAATGGAGCCCATCATGGGTTGAAACCTTTAACTTTTTTTAAGAAAGTGTTCCAATTCGTACTTGATTGCTAATACTTAGGTATTAATTGTAATTATATGTATCCTAAGAATTTATCATCATAAATCTTTGAATCCTAATTTCTTGGTTTTAAAGAAATTTGCAATTATTTCGTATCAGTATTTTTTATGTATTTATTTGTGATCTGACAATAATAAGGAAATCTGAAAGGCGATGGAATACCTCAATTATTTTCAAGTTATTATTTTACTGTTTATACTATAAACGAATACCGTTGCCTTTCTAAAAATCTATAAACAAGTTATATCGAGAATGGTTAATCCAATTAAGATTGAAACACGCCGACGATTATGTTAAAATAACTACGCGGTGATATTCTAGAATTATCCAATTACAAACACACGTAGCGCCACATCAAATACAATTAAAAATGAATTACTTTAACGTTTCTACAAGATTTAGTAATTGGTCGATTTAAGCTCGAAGCGATACCTCTGTTGGTAACTAGTCTGTGGCGGACAGTTGATAGTACGGTTATTACGTGGGATATAACTTGTGGTTTAACGAAATCTTTAAATTAACTATCAAACCTTTTTCGATATTTTTTAATAATTGGGTCAGTGTCACGTTTAGGACATATTCGTTACATGAGAGAGAGAGAGAGGGAACATACATTTGTCTCCCTCTTGATGTTTGCAAAAATATAGAATTAATCGTATATCTGCCATTTAGTCTCCTCTCTGTCTCTACTTGATAATGAAATGAAACATAAAACTTTTTAGAATAACTCGAAGGACCAATTTATCGAGTTACTTCTACCACAACTAATTGTTCTCGAATACACAACTTCGAGTTGTGAAATACATAACAGTGGGCAATAACAGTATAATCGTGTGAACAGCAATAGAAATCACTACCATGTGATATGTACAACTTAATTAGTCAAAATTAGGCATTTAGTAAGATAATTACTTATTATAATAGCTTCAAACGATGGCAACAAAGATAATACGTGGAAAATATTTTTAGAAATAAAGACAATATGAGGACATTGGGTAGGGGAAATTAACGTATGTGAAAATGTAATTATACATTTTTCTACAACACATTGAAAAATTTGCATTACATTTAAAAGTTCAAAAATTCACACAAACTTTTATTGTTAGTGCACAATGTAAGAGGTTTAACTAACCTATAAAGAAACAATCTAATATTTAATATTCTAGATTTAGGTATGATATATCAGTTAAATAGCTGTATTTATTAATTATTTTTCTAAACAAATGAACTAATTATGATAAACAAAATATGCTTAACCCTTAAATGGACAATGTTGTTGTTAAACAACATACTAAACAGTAATACATACATTTCCTAGACAGTAATACACGTCTATTACACAAATATATATTTTAAAAACGTTAAACAAAAATCTTGCATTTAAGATTTAACTTAACAAAAGACGATAAAAAAACAAATGCATACAAAATCTTCCTTACTCATTTCTAATACGAAATATCTTTAAAAAAAACAATCAAACTATCCCTGTTTATTTTAAAGACAATGAGAGGGAAGACATTATATTTTTTTCCCTACCAAAATCCTGCAAAAAACAACCTTACGCCAAAGCAAAATCTCCGTTCTTATCGCGAACTCGGTGTAATAAAGCCTTAGCGTTACAAATATTCCACTGGAAACGCACACAATAAAAACAATTTATGAATTTCTTTTACCCTGGCTTCATTAGAACAAGTTCGCGATTAAAACGGAAATTTAGCTTCGGCGTAAAGCCGTGTTTTGCGTGACATCGGTCTAATGAAGCCCAACAACGTAAGTTGCCTTAGTACAAGTCGGCCCCACATGTCTCGAGTTACCAATTATTAGTGTAACGAGCAACAAAATATTGTATTCTAAACTCATTAACCTGAGTTTAAGGAACGTATGAGGGTTACGTTATTGTGTTACAGAATTAATTTCATCTTACAAGCAAAACCGCTTTAAGTTAAACAAAATAATTAAAATATCACTCACTAGCGACCCGACCCGGCTTCGCATGAGTGCAATGTCATTACAGATATAAACCTTCCTCTTCAATCTTTCTATCTATTAAAAAAACCGCATCAAAATCCGTTGCGTAGTTTTAAAGATTTAAGCATACGGATATAGGGACAGAGAAAGCGACTTTGTTTTATACTATGTAGTGATAGTGGCTGTTTTGTCTTTTTATCGGTGAATGAATAATGAAATATCTTGAGTTTTTGCATAACAAAGACCAATATCATTTTAATTAATATTTGTAGTACTCGTTCTTACGAGTACTTTTATCAAAAATAAACTAGTACATAATTGTCCTATTTCTTAAAAATCATTTACATTTGCAACGGTAACAGCGTCAATGGTAATGCCAACTCTAAAATTCAACATTGTCAGCATTCAAAATAACCTAAATCTAGTCAAAAAAAAAAGTGTGAAAACAACCACATTACCATATGTTAACTGTATTTGTTTCAAATTAAAAAAAAATGGTAAGGACATTGCGGAATATTTATTTAAGATCTACAAGTTACGCAAGCTGTGTGGTCCGTCTTTTGTTAACTATATTGTATCGTATTTAAAATAAACAAAGATTGGTAAAGTAGCTTTTAAAATTGACAAATATAAATTACTTCCGTTTACCCATACTTTGTAGATCATCGGGACCGGAGTATGACTCTCCCTTATAGAGGTTTCTCGCTTATATACGTTTGTCTAACTCAAAAACTACTGGGTCGATATCAAAAATTCTTTCACCGTTAGAAAGCTACATTATCCCGAGTAATATAGGCTACATTTATTAATTCTGCGCAGACCAAGTCTAGTATTTATTAAAAGTAATTGATTGCATACTCAGAGTTGTTTATGTATTACTTAAGCAGTCCCTTAGGGTACAATTAGATCCGGCGTTTTGTATCTAACTGAACTATCAATTAGTAGAGTCGTCATAGTTCGTAAAAATAAATAACTTGCTTACTAGATACGATTTAATATTTTAGTTTAACATCAAGTAAAAAAATCTATATTTTAGAATAATGTATAAAAAATCGATCCAATCAAGTATATTAGTCGTTTAAATGTTAATTAACTTCCAATGACAAAATCAAATGTCCATAAATTAGCCATTATGAATATATATCGAGTGAAATCTGTCATCGATTAATCGAATATATTACCTTACGGCTTCATTAGACCGAGTTCGCGATAAAAACGGAGGTTTTGTTTCGGCGTTAGTCCGTTTTTATCGCGAACTCGGTCTATTGAAGCCGTAGCGTTATACATATCGATATAATATCAGATTATGAAACTACTAACTGTTGCCGGCTAATCCTCCCCGCGAAATTAAAAAAAAACTAAGTTAGCCATATACTTGTGTAATATCTTCAGACGTATCCAGGCTTATCTTATCCAGGTTTGACTGTATATCAATAATTGAAACACTTAAATTAAATAAGTATATTCCACTTGCAAGATGCATTCTTCAATCGATTCATTTGCGGCAAGCGCTTCTGCTACGAGGTTAAATGCAAAATAAGATTTACTATGTAATAAATCAATAATGATACATTAAAGTTCGATCGTGGAGTATAACGCACACTTACCGCAAAAGGTTCTTATCTAAACACCACTTAGTAACATGTCATAATATTGAAACACGCCGGTGTCTGTTCAATGTTCCCCGCTTTACCGTCTTGTCAAAATATTGGCGCCAACTCGAGTACGGGAATACAAAAAAACATGGCCGCCACTTTTTGTTTTTTTAAATCGAAACTAAAGTTAAAAAACTTTCTTGAAAGATGCAGATATATTCAGCCAAATTCAAGATTGGATATAACGTCTAAATATAGAAATTTATTACACTTGCTGTTGCTAGCGACTTCGTCCGCGCGGAATTAAAAAACATACTATGTTACTCTGTGATAACGTAGCTTTCTAATGGTGAATTAATTTTTAAAATCGGCTCAGTAGTTTTTTACTTATTTCAATACATACAATACAGTATAGTGCAGATATAGAAATTAAGTCTATCAAAATGTTTAATTTAATGTTGAAGAATATATCTCTGGTTTCATATTCGTATCCATCGTTTAAACAAGTTTCTATTAATGTTTACAAGATAGGTAATTTAGCTTTGGGAATAGTACGTCAATTACTGGGAGCTCTGGAGTTGTACTGATTTGATTCTTCACTTGATTTCTCCAGATTTATTGCCTCACTAATTAGCCCCGGAGCGGCCCTGCCGGTGCGTAATTTAATTTTAACGCTAGCAATTAGTTAATAACCGTCCCCGTTCATTACGAGCTACCTAATTTCGCCCTGTCATTGTTTTGTTTCATTAAAACATCATCTCCGTGAATAAATTGGAAATGAATTTCTTCCGAATCATTTTGTATGTGTAGGGTAAAACAAACGTTCGTTAACGTCGACTCACCGTCGATTGCATTCAATCTTTTTTGTTCGAATTGAGAACATTCGCCGGCGCCATCTCTGTCGCTAATGAAGATTTCGTATGCACCCGTCCTTTTTTGTCAGCCATGTTCTGTTTGTTTTTGAATCACCATCAATTATTAGCCAGTTTTAAATTAGCCGCTGGCAACACCGGGCAGCTGCTGTCTCGCTCTCGTGTTTACATTGTGTATGGGCGTCCTTGTCACTTTCGTGTCGCTTGAGTTTGTTTTGTGCGTGACGCGCCACGCCCCCTGTTCTTGGATCGCAGGCGGCTGCTTTGACCGGTACGTAGTAGCGACTCGTTATCTTTTCTTTTTTTTTTACCGTCTGTGTGTGTCCAGTCTAATATTTGTGTAGGACGAAGAAAAAGCCAATTTGTAGACTGGGACACACTTGCTCGTGTTTATTACGATACTAATTATGTCAGTCTATTTATATTCTCGTTCGGACTACTAGCGTCATTCTTGTAATTTGCATTTGCATACACATGTGTTACATACATGCATCAAATTAATTAATCAAGTACGACGAGAATAGAGTAAACAAATATATTATTAAGAAACGGACAGTTGATTGTCATTTATTTTTTTTACCTTACTTTATTAAAGAGTTAAATAGGCACTATGAATATAAAATATTTGATTCCTTTGAACAAAAAAAAATATATATATTTTGAAATACTTTGACAATATCAGTCAAAATAAGCACCTACTCTTCTATCATCTTGTAATTTAAACTATTTTAGCCGGATAAGTGTACGCAGGGACGTATTGCTAATTGCTTGTAAATATAAAACAGGATACAAATCAGATATTATTGTTCTAGTTTATGCTGTTTTTCTTTGAAATACAACCGCTAATGAGGCATAGTAATGTCGGTGATTTGCAGCTAGGTGGCGTGCGCAACGTCCGTCATCACGCGACCCGTGCCTATTTCGACTATTTCTATGCTAATCGGACTACTGTCGACGAAACTCTGACAATTGAAGTGACCAGTATTTTTTTATCTTAATGGACAAAGAAAATGTTTAGGTCACTAAATGAGTTATTTCGTGTCAAATGTGGGATATTTTGTAATAAATATAGGGTAGTGTGTTGCTATGCATATCTACAATTAACTTAGAAAATTGAATAATATTTTTATGCCACTGTTATCAATCTAAATCTATACTAATATTATAAAGAGAGAAAATTTGTGTTTTTGTATGTATTGAAATAACTCAAAAAGTACTGAGCCGATTACAAATATTCTTTCACCATTAGAACTCTACATTATTCCCGAGTAACATAGGCTATTATTTTACTTCCGCGCGGACGAAGTCGCGAACAACATCTTGTCTTAAATAAAAATATGAAAGTAGATGGGTTTTATAGTGCAAACGTATTATGATAAATCGATGATTATCGATTCATGTTGATTCTTGGTGGTCTTTAATTTTAAATATTAACAAACACTAAACAATAGACTAATCTGTATTCAAAATATTTGTATAAACATAAATTAAAACCTACTTGTGTAGAGTACATCTAAAAGTAATTTATTAAACGTTCTTTGTGCAAATTTCTTTTGTGGCTGTATGATTGATGGACTTTTGCCTTTTCTACTTAGTAAAAACTGTTCTGTTGAACCACAGACAGCTAATAACGGTAATTGTTTAGATATTAATCCGTCCTAATTAAATTAGAAGGCATATGCTTGAATGAGTTTGAATTCCCTAAACTACGGTTGAATAAATAAGTTTTTAGGTTATATTTTTTTATAATACCATTCACGCTTACAACTGTGTTAAATTAAACATGAATTAAATGAAGTTATAAACAACAAACACCTGCGGACTAAAAAATCTACATAAATATCAATTAGCATGAATATTTAACGGATGTTCTTTAGATTGTTAATTTAATGACATTTTCTTTATTGTATTGACGCGTGAACTTAGTGGAAAGACGGTTATTTTATCGTTTTAAATTTATTTGATGCCTTTATTAGAATTTTATTTTCATCAGTAATTGAACATATAAAAATAAATTTATTTACACCTACTTAAGTTTTATTCGTATCGTGGAAGTTGAGAACAATCCAATTTAATTTTAACAAACCATTATATGATAAGAAAACTAATTTAGTTTACACATTGCTTAGAAATTAAATTTAATACAAAAAAAACTAAACCGATTCGTTCTGTGTGTTAACATAATATTGGTTTATAGAATTAATGGAGTCAAACAATGTTAGTAATCTGTTGCTAATGTTTTATTACACTTTGCGAAGGGGAAGAGATTCGCCACGCTACCGAATTACACACATCGATAAATTTAATTTGGTATAAGACGCAGCTGAAATAATGGGGTTGTAAAATGGAAAATAAACTTCGATTCATCAATTAACGTGCTTGTATGTACAGATTTTGATCTTTAGACATGATTTAAAAATAATTCTTCATTGAAACGGTAAATCTATACTAATATTATAAAGAGAGAAAATTTGTATTTTTGTATATTTGTAGATGACTTAAGAACTACTGGGCCGATTTCAAAAATTCTTTCACAATTAGAAAGCTAAATTATTCTCGAGTAACATAGGCTATATAGTTTAATTTCACGCGGACGAAGTCGCGCATAACAGCGAATTAGTTGTCATTTAGACGAACGGCTAAATACTTTGTTCTGTTCGTTTCAAAGTGTTTAAAACTTATTATCCTTCTCATTATTTTGGAACAAACTATTTGTTTTTGCTCACGTATTTCGACAGTGTTAAACTCCAAATCTTTGTTCTTTTCAAAAACATAAATGCTGTTAATTTAATTACCATACAATGACACATCCCCTTTAAAAATAAAAAGCAATCGCGGTAAGCCAAAAAAAAACGAACTAAAAATTCCAATCCAACTGCCAAATACAACAAAGAGTACGCGTAAAGAATTATCTCTTTTATTAGGGCAAACCAAAGAAATGTGTAAACACTAAACAGCAATAAAAGGAGCAATATGTCGGCGTAGTGGCTCGGAAAATGACAGAATAACAGTGTTGCCAACACAATGCCGCAATTGTCCGCGAGCGTTCGCGCGCTTAAATGACACATGGGGGTGATATCAAATTATTTTTGGACAAAAAATGTTATTTTATATTGTCCAATGTGTTTATTACATCGAGTTTTATAGCAGTTGAAGTAATAAAATATTTCATAAAGCTATTTAAAAAAATAAACTTGCAAATAAAAATCAAGATTTTTGAATTAACGCGATTTTGTTAAATCTGGCATAACTATCTCAAAAATATATCTAACTGCTAATTAAAAAGTTGAAGCACTTTTTTAATCTGTGTTTAGTTCAAAATAAAACGTTTAAAAAAGTATTGTCTGTCTAAACATTTCAAATACTTAGTCAAGAGCAGTCGCCGTGAACTCAAAGAGGGAGATAAATCGAGTCGAATGTGAAAAAGGCACAAAATGACGCTAATTAAACAGCGGTAGTGGAAATGCGCCAAAGATTTGTACCGAGATGTGGTTAAATATGGTACTTTAGATGCGATGGCAGATTGTTGAAGCAGTAAAGCATTTGATATTCCCCTTACTGTAATATCCGAAAGTCCTATATTTAACGTAATGTTATCTCAGTTTTTGAAGGAGAATGATAGAGACAGTATATTTTTGTACGTATTTCAGTGGAAACTATAAGTCGCATAGTACACATAATAAATTCGTTCCTTTATACGGACGAAGCATTTACTTGTAGCACTTCTATTGTTGAATTTCAAAAAGTGATAAAATTAAATTCTACTCTTTGGTTTTGAAGCAGAAATATCTTACACAGATTAAATACATCTCGATTTTACGTAATTTCAATAAATCATGTTATTAAATAACCGTGTAATTGTAGAGTGGGTGCTATGTAATTTTGTGTATGTATATATAAATAGCGTGTACATAAGTACCGCCTCTTTGTACACGCTCTGCTGACTTTATGCTAAATCTTGATAAATATCCAAATAAAGATGTCGGAAATACGCCTTATATTTCCAGACATGTTTATTTCCAAATTATATAGGGACTTTTTCATACCAATTTAAAGAATAGATACACACTTTTTTTTGGTTGCGTGTTTGATAAAAATATATTATACCAAAAACAGGATTATTATAGTAAGACAATTCGTATAAAATGGATACAAACATAAAAAGTACTTACCCATTTTCTTCACTATATTTTGTTTACCATTTTTTCCTTAAAGCCAGAAAGAAACAACCAGTTTTAAAAAAAACAATCCATTTGAAATTGGAACGCAATGTGACTGAGCATTACGAATCAAGAGAAATGACAAATGATGAAGTCGCGTTCCATTTTCAAATTGTCACAGCACCAGCCAGCATCGCACCGCGCGGGAATAATCATTGCGTCCCGTCGGGATTCTAATCGATTCTGTTTTACTATCAAAATCGATATTACCCTAAAAAATAAACATAACTCGATCTTATAATTAAAAACGAAATTAAAAAACTTGTCTTGAACATTTAAATTTAGTTTTGCTTTCAAACCAGACTTTATCAAAGATGATTGGGCTGACGCAACGGCCGACTTCACGGTGTTCTGGACAAATAAATAAATATTGTAAAGATCAACAATGTCAAATATTTAAATAAGACACTCAACAAGATGGTTTCTTATACAAAAATATGCGAGACTAATGTTCGATATGTAGTTTTCATAGTTATATCCTATCAAACGAGTTCTTAGAAATGTATAAACTGAGGCACGCGTTCACCGAGCCTTAATAGCCTATACGAGTAGACAATAACTAGGTTTTTTATAGTGTCCGGACGCAAGGTGTTGTTCGCAGTTGTCAATGCGTTACTATCGCTACTAAACGGCTACCGTTGTATAACAAAAAATAACCTTTTTTAACACAATAGCGTATTCATAAGCTTTAACTTTAACTGTTTAAAAATCTTGATTATAATCTGTGGAACTATAGACAATATTTATATAGATTATGCTCACCGGTTTTCCTGCTATTCACCTATTCCTAGCTCCATGTTAGTTTTTTTTTGCATTTTGTGTAGATACATTGGTAGTTACAAATGGTTTTAAAAAAAATACCATCCTGGAAATAGTTACGAGTGTTGTTTAAATACCTAGAGCTGTAGTTACAGCGTACATTAATGACAATGCAATGTTTGAATGCCAACGGCAAATACAGACTAATAATTAAGTTTACATTGTTGCCAATTTAACTACCAACGGGCAAAAAGAATGGCAACACAGAATTAAAAATGACGATTTCCTCTAGCATTTGTACGTGATGACTGAAGATTGACATTTAGTAGTTATTCAGTGAGGGATATTAAAATGTTAACTGAATCAAGCTTAGCGAAATACTTTGTTCAATCATTAACTAATAGTTTTCGTCAATTCTAACTAAGCTGATAAATATAGAAGAAAAAATATTTGCAAAGTCATAAAGACCGGTCTTCTGAAATTACTTTAGTCTTTCAGGTGTCATAAGAATCAAAGTCCATTATTCCACTCGACCGGCAACCTGTTAAGCAGTCACGAAAATCGATTACAACAAAGGCGAGACATCGATGTTAAATCGAATCAATTTGTCGAGATTCCCGCTTGAGGTCGCCCCAATCGGAATGACAGTTATGACGTGGCGAGCGAGCCAGCGGGCGTGTCTGGGTTTGTCCCCGGGGCTTCATTTGTCGAACCATTTGCTCTGCGGAATGCGGTGTCATCAGTGGGGAACGGAGCGTGAAATAGAATACGCCCCTACAGTGACAACCCTCGGCTGCCCGTCCTCCGCGCACCCCTTAACGTGCTAACGAAAATTCCTCGCATCCACTCGATTTAATCTACGGTTCATGTTAAACGGGCATCTCAAATTATGTGAAATGTACGTACATAATTGTAAAAGTAATTATTCCTTTGTTGAGAATTCTGCATCAATCAACAATTAATTTAACACATAATAAAGTTACGGATAGATAATATAAACAGACGTTATACTTATAGGAGAGCTTCAGCTACGTTGTCTTACCCTACGGGTACAGAGATTTTGTTTCGGCGTAAGTCCCTTTTTTGGGAATTCGATCTAATAAAGCCTTATAAAGGACTTATAAAGTACTGTATTAGTAGATAACCTATATATCTGCCACCTGTATGTGACTAACTATACTCGTGTTATTTTTCTGTCCAATTTAAAGTTAAAAGTTACAAAACTATGTAAATGTAGACAGTAACTACTCGTATGATACTTATTACATTGTTTATCAGAATATCAAACTTAGTATGTATTTTGAAAGAGCGTCGGTGGCTCAGGGGTTTACCTCTTGACTTGTAAACTGCAGGTCCCGGGTTCGAATCCCGCCATGTACCAATTTGTTTTTATATTTACCGACGCTCTTAGGTAAAGGAAAACATCGTGATGCCTGCACATATCGGCGAAGAAATTCAGAGATATTATGTGTATGCACGCAAAATATGCGCTAGTCGTGGAGTTGCGGAAAATGGAGCCCATTATGGGTTTACCTTTAACCTTTTTATGTATTTTGAAACTAGATTTATGTAAACAAAAAGCAAATAGGTTCCATGCTATAAATTTCAATGTGCCGTTTTATCTCTACAAACGTGGCTTGGTGTGATTGTAACAAATTGAAAAGTCAGTCGAGTGGAGGTGTTCTAAATCGACACCCTAATCCTGACGGGGGCTATTTGTTTGCTAAAGGGATCTCCCGACTTTAGCGACATCTGTACGTGACCCACAACATAATAAGGTAAGCGTTAACTCCTAATTCGAGAACAGATTTAAATAAAAAAAAATCGGCATATATTTTTTTTTGAAGAGTTTTCAATAACGACTTAGGGATCTCTAATTTGCATCAGTATATAAATTAGTGTGAAAAATCTACACTTAGGTACTCCTTTAGTTACAAAACGACTCTGAGTACGGCGGAAAGTAGGCAAAAACAAATAAGTACCGATTTTTTGGCTTGATTTGGCTTGAGTTTGAATGTTTTTCAATGTTTGTATGACAGATGACACTTTTCGAAACCACGGTTACTGTAAATAGCCTTATAAACTTGCCATTTGAGAGCTATCATGTTGTATGGGCAATTTAATATCATACTAGCCACACCTTGCCTTCATCATCATTAGAGCGTTCATACCATTCCCGGGATTGTCAGTCGGCTAGTAGCGACTATCATGGCGGCCTAATGTGGCGGGAAACGCATACGTCTCAATTAGTGACGCGCGATAACAAATGGCCGACCGGGATAACGGCATGGGCGCGCCACGAAAATGTAACGTATTTTTTATTTAAAATTCTAAATGCAAACTAGAAAATACAGACTAAGCTAAATACTGCAATTGTTAAGTTCCTAAAATAATCTGAATTTTAATTAAATACGTCATTAATATGTTAATAGATCATATTTTTGCTACGATAAGACCACACATCAAGTTCAAATGCCACCCTAGTTAAAACCCATACTTCTCTCATCATGACATCTGTGACCGGCAACAAATTACACAGTTTACAATGGCGCTCGAACATTTTTGGCGAAATTCAAGTGTCATTTTATTTTACACGTTCGAAAAAAAAACATCTTTAGAACAAACGCATAAACACTGGCCGAAAATTGTTACAAAACTACATTGACGTTTGACATTTGTTGCTTTGGTGACCTGCTGTCAAAAGTACAATCTCTATGGTGCTGCCAAAATGATCTATGACTCTTTTGCCATAGGCAATACAGTATAATTTCAGTTGGCTGTTGGTTTTTTATGTTTGTAATGTTGGTTTGTTTTGGCGGGGAAGTGATGCTACTAATATATCTGTCAGTGGGGCGTTTTGTTGCGGGCCCGAATGACAACATGTGCTGTGATTTGTTTCGACCGCACACAAAATGTGTTCCTCTCAATATTGTTATTAGCCGACGATATATTTGTCGCACTTTTAAATATTTCATTGCTTTCTTACGTCGTAAAACTATTAGAGAAAAACTGTACCACTTTTTTAACGTTTTTTTTTTAGTTTAATCTTGAACTGTCCCATTCAGATCAGTTTAATGGTTACTTAGCTTTTTTAGTTTGGCTATTACTTAACTCTTTATAAATCTACACTAAGGGTCCCTTTTAGGGTAAATAATACTTTGAATATGATCTACAGATAACTTTCAACTAAATTAACACGAGATTCACAGCTTTCTCAAGTTAATTTTTGAAGTAAGTAACAAATAACATAAAAAATTAAACGTATTTAATTGATATGAACATTTTAACAGTCCGTTCCTCCCCATTAGAACATTCTAAGTTTTAATATACATCCGTATTACAGCTTCAGTCAAATTAACATAGCTAGACAATAAATCTAAATGAAGTATCAGACAGTTAATACAAATGAGACTATTAAAAGATCGTCTCTCATTCAACTATAAATATCCTCTCCCTTTGCCACAGCAATATGTCTTTATTCCGTCTAATAACAATTTGGGCAATTATCTGACAAAAGGGAAGTGTTTTCGTCGCGCGCATTTCTCATGGCTTTGCTCCCTCGGGGACGTCTGCCCACATTATTGCCTCTATCGTGATTTATACGCTTTACTAGATTTGGCAACATTTAATCTTGTTTTATTCTTAATAGAATATAGACAGGTATTTATAATTTAGGTCAATTTGTGATAAATATCATATCATATTTTAGGTTACAATCTTTTTAATTTATTAAAAAATAGTAAATCTTTATGATGAACAGTCGAACCGAGTCGAGAGTCCAAGGGACCGCAATATTTGTCACCTATAGAGGTTTCTCTCTAATCCGTTTATCTCGCTTATGGAGGTAGCTCGCTGGAACCGGCCAATGACTCTCGCTTATAGAGGTTTCTCTTTTATCCAAGTTTGACTTTTTAAATAACAATTCTTACAAAAACAAGCTGTTGAAGCTACTAAGTTTCACTGGATCAGTTACCTAATAGTTTAAAGTACAGTCGCGATTAAAATTGTTCTTTAAAGTTACCTTAGAGTACAGTCACGTACAGTCACGAAAACAAATGTGTTCGGCACACCGCGCGTCACCCGGCTCACATGCAAATTGGTTTTAAATACGATTTATGACCCGCTGTTTGTGAAATCTTGCATAGATTATGCTAGTTCCTTTTTATTTATTGACTAGCTGTTGTGCGCGACTTCGTCCGAGTGGAATTTAATAATATAATAGCCTATGTTACTCGGGGATAATGTAGCTTTCTAATGGTGAAAGATTTTTTGAAATCGGCCCAGTAGTTCTTGAGTTATTTCAATACGAACAAAAATACAAAGTTTCTCTCTAGTATAGATAGTTAAAATAACGTTTTTAGTAATTAGCGAAAATTCACACAGCATCATGTCATCTCTTTCGTTCTCTATGAATTAACTTAAAATTCTGTTTTTGTAAACACGGTAAGTTAAAATTTGCTTCTTAACAAAATAAAAAAACACTTAATTAATAACTCAAAAATATTTTTCAATGATTATTAATTTCTAATATTCTTTCGTTTCATAAATAACCTGAAATATGAACAAATAATTTTAACGTATACTTAAACATTAACTAGTATAGTTTATTTGCAAAACGTGTTTTAAATATAAAAGGTAGAGTAATTAATTATTATAAAACAAGTGAACGCGACCACTAAATTAATTATTATGCAGAAAACGTGCGAAGCCAGTAGTTATAAATTTATATCAATTGCATGACAGCGCTTGTCATTATTAATTTTTATCTGTGGTAATAAAATTGACAATTTAATTACCTCGAGTACAAGAATTGCACGTAGTTAACAGTATTAGTAATTTAATTAATTAGTAAATAGTGTATCACTTTTCTACAGCATTGTCTTTTCAATGATCGATACATTGCAGCTATATTTCACAAGTCAAAGCATCGTAAGGAAATGGTAAAACCAAAAAAATACTGCACTTTTTAAACGATTTTTGTTTGAGTGTAGAAAACAAGAAACTAATTGAAGATACCAAAAATAGCAATAAATATTTTTGATCAGATCTCTGAAAGACATTGAATAAATCTTTGCGCGGAACGCTCTTTTCTTATCGAACGTTTCTATTATTTTAGTCATTCATATCTATAGTCTTTTAAGCCTTGTTCGCATCAGGATAGTTAGATTTTAGTCGAGTAGCAAGTAACATTTATCCAAACAAAGGATTTACTACTGTTCGGACTCGTTTAAGCCTAAACCTACGCACCAAGGTAGTAATTTAGTAACTAAACGTGTCCGAACATCAACATTTCAGTAGAATAGATTAGTAAATCTTTTATTCGGATACTTGCTACTCGACTAAAATACTATCCTAGTGCGTACAAGGCTTAAGTTTCTGTTACCTAGTTATAGAATCATACTTATAGGCATATTTAAAACGCAATCAAAACAATCTCGGATATAATAAATAAAAACATCAATAAAACGAGGGTAGTTTCAAGTGGCATCTTAAAATGGACTCAAACGGTTTGTTGTGACTACTTGGAAGTGAAGAGGTATGAAAAAGTTATCAGCCGTCTTATATTCAAAGGCGGCATAAAACTCAATACACTGCTTGTTAAACTAAGTTTTTTACACCAATACTTAAATATAAAAATCATAAAAGTATACCAACATACATAAAAACATACATAATTACAACAGTCGCTAAATGGCTTTAAATCCAATTTCCACACGATAAATTAGATCCTCTTAATTTAAAAAGATATCAACAAAAAAAATATTAGGAAACGATATCGCGCCAAAACATTATCGTGGCGCCAAACGCTGACATTTTCTTTTTTGTGTCTAATAGCAATGTAATAACTACCTAGAGCTTCTAAAAGATTGAATGGCAAAATTATATAGCATTTATTTTTAAAGATAACTAATTTGTTCATATTTATAACTGCCTTCATTAAAATACCAAACAGGAAAAAACTAAGGCGCTTAAAAGTTTGGCGCCAAAATGCATGACATTTTTGTTTTTTCTGCTCTATGACGTTTCGGATGTTGCATAAGAAGAGTAGGGCACAGAGTAACAAAAACGGTCATAGACAAAAAGGTTGCACGCGTGGAGTATTGCAGTTAGTGCAGGGGCCGTGACGTAAAGACCGATCTTTATCCATAATTACAGAGATCGTCTTAAACAAAGCCCCAAGGAATTTATACTAAGGGGAAAGTGCACTACATGCTAAGAAAACGGTCCGAGCAGGACACCAAAAACTGAAGTACGTTGTCCCGTTCTAATAGTGTAACCACAATTTTAATAAAATCGTGGACATTGACAAAACACTGAAGTCCATGACCCTTAAATTTCGTACTTGGTTTAGAGATGAAAACCTCTACTATGATAGGAATGTTTATTTGTGTCTATCAAAGCTTTGAAATTTTCATAGGCCTATTGTGATGAGGAAGAAATTAAACATCATATTTATGTTGAATTCTTTTTAATATTGAATGGTCACAAAATACAAAGTCAAATCGCAACAAACAATTTATTACAGGTTGATAGACTATAAATGCTCTGAGTAGTTAAAGTTTTAGAACTTGAAAACATTATCGGCTTTAATTTCAAATAATATTTATAATTATCTTAAATTTACAAATGTCTCTGTAATCGATTTCATTTGATTCAACCTTACCGAAGCTCTTCTTGTAATAAAGTCAGTAGTACTAATGTTCTTAAAGCACACCTTTTGATGACCTTGCAAGTTTTTCAAGGGCACTACATTGAGCCATTTTTGTCTTACAAATCTGTTCATTCTTGGTAAAGCTAAAAACAAAAAATATGCATAGGTAAATTCATTCGATAAACAATTTGTACGAAAATTCTTCATTTACCGTAGTCTAGTGGTCACCCTACTTGCTTATCATAACAAAGTTGTTAGGCTTGAAAACAAACCACTACAAGCTTATTTTCTTTTCTCTTTTGTATTGAACAGTCACTATTTATCTATTATATCATAAAATATATAAAAAAGTTTTTAGAAGTACTAATACGAGTCAGAAAATGAAAAAATATATGACGACAATAAAAACCAAATAGGCCGCTTACCTGTGGAATGAAAAGCCACACTGAGGGAAGGATTAATTTCTACATCCACGAACAGATCACTTTTACACCATACTCAGCGAAAATGTAGTGGAATTAGTTTTATTTTAACAATTAAATATCTGACATAATTGGCAACTGACATATCAACCATCATAATTGACAGTTGACTTTTGTAGTAAGGCAGTTCAACAACATATTTGGTACCCGTAAACTTGGTAATATTTTATCATTATTTAGGTAGTTTGTAATAGTGTTTTTAAATTATATACATGTATACGAACAATAAGAATATGTACTTCTCTAATTCAGTAAGCAATTTTAAAACCGCTTAATACGACTTTTTTTGTCAGACCCAATTATTGGAAGAATATTTGATTTTGTAACAAATATTGGACATTATTTCTTTGATATTAAATACTTTTTTACGACAAACTTCCTGTTAATATCAAAAGTGATCCATTTCGTGGTCATAAATTTGTTTACTGATTATGATACGTAAATCTAAACAGACTATAATAGAAGGAGGCACATAACGAAAACATTTGTTAAAGGATCTGTAATTTTAGTGTAAAAAATATTTTGGAAATTGGGAAAATTCTAAACGATGCTGACAACACTAGAAAGGGACAACGTGCTTCAGTTTTTGTGTTACTGCTCGGACCGTTTTCTTAGTATGCAGTGCGCAGTCCACTATAACGTCCTTGCAAAGCCCACAGATTATACCGCTAACAATTTAGTATGGGTATGGTGCGGCAAAAGTGTCAGGCCCGATGAGAGGGGCTGTTATTCAGTTTGGTTCTCTTAGGTAATATTCAAAACCCACCTAAGCTTACGAAGTATTGATGGGCTGACAGCTCGAGTTTTTATCCGAAATGGATAAAAACCCGAGACGTCAGCCCATCAATATATATATAAAATACAAGATGTCAGAATGATTAGGCAAACAAAGTATCGAAACTTTTTACTCCAATTTCCCCAGTATTGCTAGGGTCAATTCTTTTTGCCATCAGATCCTGGTAGGCCGATACATACGCGGAAGTACCTAATAATTTTGCATTCAAAAGTTGTTTTCATCAATAAATTAATTAACAAGGCATGTTAGATATAATTTTATTTTTGTTATTCTTTTATTCCAATCTCGTTTATTCATAAAAAAACCATGTTTATATTAAATTACATTTATGAAATGACAGATAGTTTTTATCCACGTTTTGGGTAAAAATCACGCCGAAAAGATAGAAATTATGAGTATTTATCCATTTTGAGTTTTTATCCTGTTGAAATCCCAACACTATTACGAAGTGACTAAATTCTTGTGACTTATTTGACATTGACAGATGTCCCGACGAGCTTTTGTAATGTAATTTCCTGCGACAGATAACTTTGTAAGTCTATAAACACATTTTGTTATCAAACACAGCAAAAATTAGTCTAAGAGTCTTAAAACAGAAATATAGACAGATAATTCAATAGAAATATCAAAGTTAGATTAGATTAAAAGCAATTAGAGGCCAATTAAATCTTATTGTGTCTCTATTGAAATGTAATTGGTACAGAGGCGTAATCGTATCTAAATAATGACAATAAAATGAACACAAAAGCGCCTACGCAGCAACAATGTTGGATATTTCATACCACTAATTACGTGTAATAAGGTATTGTGTACCGGTTTACTGGATAAATAGACTTGCACAATACGTCTTATTCATTGCTGCTTGTAAACCAAGGGAAGTAAAACAATATATTTTCTTTCAATTGGTAACTTCGGCCACAACTAAATGATTTTTATAGCTAAGAATGTCATATTTGAAGATCGGATCTCTGCGGGTCACAATTGAACAAACAAATACATTCCACTCACTCACAACACTATGTGTGTTGTGAGAATCTTCCTGTAGGTCCGCCAAAATGAATCCTAACTATAAAATTATAAATCTTAATTATTTAGTTATTAAGACCGTTTGTGTTCGTCTATAGAAGGCCCGTAGTTCATTGCTAGAAAACGTCAAAATGGTTACATCAAATCAAATTGTCAGATCGACCACAGATTAAATAAAAAATCTCAAATAGTGCGGTGCAATCACTGATAAAAAAGTTCACTCCCAGAGATCGGTTAACGGGGCGTAAAACCAGAAGTTACGTGCCGATTGCTATTGACCGAATATTGCAGTGTGAATTACTAGATGCGCCCGTGAGAATGTGGTCAAGGATAGTTTTTTTTTATTTAATATCTATATCACCTTTTCCCATAGACTGCCAGTATCAATGGGGTCGTAGATTAAAATTGTTTTTATAATCTACAGGTATGAAACACGTTTTAATTCACTACTGTTAAACTGAAAAAACTCGGACGGTTTTCAGTTTTATTAGATGTAGTGTCAATTAGTACAAATTAGCTTCCAATATTCATAATACAAAGAAAATGGAAAATTACGTTCTAAATAAATACGGATATTTAACAATGCAATAACAAAATATATTTCATGGAATCAAATGCTCTTAGGAATTCAATTATCATGTGTATAACAAGCTTTTCGCGCCAAAGCACTGAGCTGTCAAATTGACAGCACGAGTTTTGGCGCGAGTATGAATTGAATCATCGGACAATGATGCCGAATGGGTTTGTTGAGGTTGCGTTCACGTATTGACCGTGGATAATTGTACGGTGAAGGGACTGGCTTTATTCTTTTTACAAAAACTTTAAGCCTTTCAGTTTTTGTTAAAGAATTCTTAAGGTTTATTATTTTTTGCAAGAGCACATAAAAGTTGTATATTTTTTTATATAACTAGTTAAATTAATTAATCAGTTACTAACAATATGTAAAGAAATGACAGACTTAGTTCATTGTCGTTAGGATTAAAGTCACAATTTTTTTTCGTAATTGAATATGCCGCGAAAAACAGTTAGCTATTACCGCAAGCTGGTGCAATCTGTCCAATTTGCATTCAATTATGATTACAATATTCCAAATTTAAAAATTAAAAAAAAAACAAGTCCAACCGGATACTTATCCCTAATTAAGGAGCATAAACAGAAACATTGTCACGGGCCATTATGCGGCGGCTCCACAAAGTGTTGCCAGCGCGCAGACACACGAGCGCCCTCTGTAAATAGGCCGTGGTGCCAACCGAGCCATTCAGTCGCGACTGAGAACGTTTGTTTTGATAACACCGCGCTCACGTTTTTTTTACAAATGCTCTATTTTGTATAACTGTCATATGAGTCTACAGGGTTGTCAACATGCTGTCAAATAAGCAATACCGAGTTAGCAACCCTATTCAATTAACTGCAAAAGTTACAAAAGAAAATTAGAAATTCAATTTACCAAACTTCCTATGAAGATAAAGTAGTTACGATTTGATGCATAGAAACATACAAAAAAATGAAACAAAAAACATTAAGTAGACGCCATAAAAACAAAACGAAAGATATTAGATTAACGCAATCATATCAAACACGACTAAAGAATAACAATCAGTAATACCAACCTATTCTTATAATCAAATCGGCATTCGTATTTTAGTTGCGTTTCAATTTTTCGGTCGAGTCGACACACTATTATTAGTACTTGTAATGACTACAAATTGTTTAAGTTTGCATATGTAATCATATCAATTGTTATTTATCTATGTTCATTATCAAATACAATAGAAGATTAGTTTCCTAATAATCTTAGTCATAAACAGGGTGTGTAAATTACACCAAATTATGTTCTTTACTCTTCTAAAGTATTCAGACGTTTGTAAGCAGTCATTATTTATGCTAATTTGGAATAATTGAGATTACGGCATTAAAACCAAATTATTTCTAGACTTATTTGTTGAATGGTGAGATACTAAAGGACTCACTCCACCTTATTCCGTAAAAATGTATAAAGTACTGCGATAAACGAGGACCAATAAGTCGTCGATTATACGATACTGGCGGACACTCGGAATAAGATAGACCAGTGTCTCATTGGACCAAATTATCTATCATAAGAAAAGCCAGAAACAACGATGTTCTGTATTTTGGAATCAATTTTATGAATATACCAGTACCAAACGTAGAAAGTACAACAGTAATAACGCTGTTTCTCGTTTCGAAACATCGCTATGAGTTATCATAAGTCGTTTAGAGATGGGCAGCCTTCTTAAAAATATGCATACAATGCAGCTCTTTTTACAAATCTATAAAGTTTAGTCCAGTGATGTATGGTTTTTAAAATCACCTGTGCGTATCAAATGTTAAATACGTGATTAAGTTGAACTATTAAAAAAAAAATCAATAGTCAACACGTAAGCCCGCTTTCGCTACGCATTTTTTCCGCCAAACTTCCAATAGACCCGTACGATCTAAGAAAGAAGTGTTTTTCTACAAAATTCCATCAATTTGAACTCCGTAACGAGACGTCCGAGACGTGTCAGAATATTCAATTTGTACTTGTTAGAGACCTGTCCACGTTCATTGTTCGAGAATCACGCACTAAATTACATTTTGATGCGCTCCCTACACGTACACGGGTTCCTATAAAGGACATGTGTTTTTAAATAACTTAAAGCAGATTAAAAATATGCTTAATCATTTGAAAATATAGAATATATAACTCTCTGGCACCAAAAATATATACAAAATAAAGCAAGGTTTAATTTGTTTCATAAGAAATTCAAAAACATCTATGGTATTCAAAATAAAAGTACTAGGATAGCATAAACGTGATACGTGCGTATCGATCTGGTCGGGCCCCGCCATGCCATTGACTAAACAGAACTCGACACTGCCAAGTAACGAGATTCTAGAAATATCGATTTTATCCACCACTAAAGACTCGGTTAACATTTACACCTGACACTTAATGGCTTCTATGAATGGTTAAAGCTTTTTCAAAGCATTTACCAATAGAAGTAATTTGGACTTGGCTCAAATACTTGTTTATACAAAAAGCCTTTGAAACGACAAAGCTAAAGCAATTTATGACTAAAATTAGGGCTCCTAACAAACGTCATTACAACGAACAAAATTGCCAGCATCGAAAATTTCGAATTCAGTACGGTGCGACGACATTTAAATTGTCCTCATTATTAATATGTCGTTAGAATAATAAAATCTAATGCGATTTAGGCAACACTGTCGCTTGTCAGGTGCGCTAAAGCCTTGTTCGCACCAGGATAGTATTTTAGTCGAGTAGCAAGTAGCATTTATCCGAACAAAGGATTTACTACTGTTCTGACTCGTTCAAGCCTAAACTAGTAGTAGTCATTTAGTAACTAAACGTGTCCGAACAGCAACATTTTAGTAGAATATATTAGTAAATCCTTTGTTCGGATACTTGCTACTTGCTACTCGACTGAAACACTATCCTAGTGCGTACAAGGCTTATCACCGAGCGTGGCTGATTCTTTATTTTTTGCTGGCTCGTAATGATGTCTTTTGCCTTTTTTAAAGTATTTTGCGTGCTTCATACGGTCCTAATTGAGGTACACATTCGCTAAGGATGCGATCAGGTCATGATTGATACAGCTGTTTTGCCGTTTTGATGCCTTAGGTATTTAAATCGTATTATAAATTGTTCTCCTTTGTTAATTTTGACTTCTTCGAATAAGCATGACGCCCGACGAATGGAATTTAAATTATAATTAATGAAATGTTTTAGTTTTTTATTTGAGAAGACATTTGTGTGAAAATCGACGGATATAAATCAAGTTTGGAAAATATTTAGTTAGAAAAACAATCGCAATCGTCGTACATTGCATCAGGGGACTAACCAACTACTTTTCGATTGGCGATATCGCTGATGGAATCGACAAAAATGTATAGAACTGAGAAAGACATTCCATATCTATCTATTGTCAGTTTCATACATTCTTGTCGATTCCATCAGCGATATCGCCAATCGAAAGATACTTCTGGTAACCCCAAATTCTTATTATTAATTTGTAAGTTTTTAGGGTTGCCATCTATAATAAACAACATTGTCATCAGGGAATGCAATGAATCATTTCTTACATTAACAAAAGCATTCATAATTTCGTGACCAATTGCTTAATAAAATCGATATATGCGAAATTCCATGACAAAGCATTGCATAGGCAGTTTAAATTAACGACAGCGATTTAACTGCTATGAGTTATATTTTAATGTGTGGCTAACCGCACCGCTAAGTGCTCGGTCAGTTATCTTAGCAGAATATTTCAGGACGTATATAAACATAGCTATTGCTCGTGACTTCGTCTGCATGGAATTAAAAAATAAATCTTATTTTACTTATTGGTAATGCAGCTTTCTAATGGTGAAATAATTTTTGAAATCGGTCAAGTGGTTTTTGAGTTATTTCAATATAAACAAAATACAAAGTTTTCTTCTTTATAATATTAGTATTGTTTTGTTTTATTACTTGATACCTTGATACTTGATATTAATGATAATACCTTTATCATTACAAACTAGAATTAAAATGATTTTTAACAAGTAAGGAATATTTCTTCTAATATTCAAATGTGACTTTACAACATAAATAAATAAAACTTTAACGCAGTACATCTTACGTAGTCATTTATGAAAATAAATGAGTTCCATGTTACAAAGTTAGTAGTAAAACATATAAGTGAAAACATATTCTTATCGCAAAGCAAAAACAATAAACTTGGAAGTCAGTTACGCAAACTAAAGCGTTAACTAAAGCAGTAAAATAAAACATTAACAAGTTAATTTCAAGAAAATAATTAACTGTTAAATAATTTTATGAAGGAAAACACATCGTGATGCCACATTTAAAAAAAAAACGTTAGGAAATGCATTTACGCACCCCTTTTTTTTTTTTTTTTTTTAAACGTCAGGAAATGCATTTAGGCACCTCTACGCCGGGCGTGCAATGGCGTAGAGAGTGTGGGACTCGCCGGCCACAGAAGGTGACCGTAATACCCACTAAAACCTGACGGCCCTCAAACGTATTACGGCGGGGTCGTGGGCACTGTTTGACGTCCACGACAACATTTACGCACCCCTACGCCGGGCTGTGCAATGGCTTAAGTCTTGTTCGCACCAGGAGTATTTTAGTCGAGTAGCAAGTAGCATTTCGAACAAAGGGTTTACTACTGTTCGGACTCGTTTAAGCCTAAACCTACGCACTAGGATAGTAATTTAGTAACTAAACGAGTCCGAACAGCAACATTTAGGTAGAGTAGATTAGGAAATCCTTTGTTCGGATACTTGCTACTCGCTTGCTAAATACTATCCTGGTTCGTACGAGGCTGTAGACAGTGTGGCACTCGCCGGCCACAGAAGGTGACCGGAAAAGCTACTAAAACCTGACGGCCCTCAAACGTATTACGGCAGGGTCGTGGGTACTGCTTTACGTCCGCAACAATCGTGATGAAACTTGCACATATCGGCGAAGAAATTCAATGTTAAGTGTGAAGCCACGTAAAATACGCCCTAGTCGTGGAAATGCGGAAAAAGGAGCCCATCATAGCTCGAATTACAACTACTACTAAATAATTGTGTGGAAATTATTTGCAGATAATGAAAATATAGGGCAACACTGAACGTACGTTATAATAAAGTATTAAATAAATATAAATATGTGTATCATTATCAAAAATAGAACATTTTAACTCTATAAAGGTTGGTATAAGATAAAGGATATGTTTTTTATTGAAGAAATTAAATTAGAAAAATCGTTGAATG
The DNA here is from genome assembly GCA_013186455.1 of Papilio dardanus tibullus. Lineage (NCBI taxonomy): Eukaryota > Metazoa > Arthropoda > Insecta > Lepidoptera > Papilionidae > Papilio > Papilio dardanus. Next base: position 160,251 of record QDHC01002943.1, read on the forward strand.
CCGAATCATATTTACATCCTAATTTCCATGTACATATTTACCCGAGGCTCTTAGGTGAAGGAAGACATCGTGATGTCTGCACATATCGGCGAAGAAATTCAAAGATATGTGTATTCACGCAAAATACGCGCTAGTTGTGGAGTTGCGGAAAATGGAGCTCATCATGAGTCAAATATTACCTTATCCTGATTTCCAATATTGTTTACAATTATATTTTTCTTTCAAAGCTTTTAAGAACTGCCCGTATATTATTGAAAGCTCGTTAAAATGTTACGATTGCTGGGTGTGTTTTTTATTGTATATTTTATGGCGGGAGAGTTACATTTTAGCGCTGCGGGCTCTTTATTACGGTGTCATAGACTCGAATAATGTTTTAGTGCCTGATAACGAGTCGAAAGTCGGTTCCCTTCTTCTATATACAACACTATACGTTGTCTATGGTCACTCGGTACTACTGTTACGTATAAATTATGTTTACTGGTGAATAGAATATTTATATGTTTGAATACTACTATGAGAGTACAAAGTTTCTCAATTGTCAAACAGCTCACGACCAGAGAGTAACTAAATGCCCAAAAACAAAAGAGAATTATGCGTCTGTATTTAAATTTTAACGGTATCTCTCGACCAATCACTGACGTCCATGGTCTCGTAGTATATATTTAGGCAACGACATACCTTTCTGCCACCCTTACTGATTTGGCATCTGATACTATCTTATGTGAATAACACAATATTTTTCTAATGTGGTTAACATCTTTTTAATAAGTTACAACACTATAAAGACGACTGACTAAACGAAACTAATTGCGAAACTCTTTTGCGGACAAATATGTCCCCTGCGATTTATTTATATGATAAAAATTAAATCATTTTTTTGATAACAATACCTCACTCGGCTTTCTTTTGTTTCCTTTATTTTTAAAACTTCAATGTAATTTTAAAATTATTTCCTCCATTGTTTTGTTAACAACGTCCTTTTTCATTAGTGCAAATGAAAACTCATTTCTTTTATTTAGGCTAATGGCTTATGGTGAGCTGTGCCACTTTTTAACATTGTTAATTACTGCAGACTTTTAAAAATTTCTTTAAATGTATGTAGTTATTTTATTTACTGAGCTTTCAGTACACCGTTTTCTATGAAAACATCCACCTTAAATGTGACATTTTCAATCTAAGCAGTTAATTAATCGATCTGATTGCGATTTTTGAAAATCACTTTTGTAATCATCTTACCAGTATATCTGGGCGAAGACTTTTGTAATAATGATGTATTAATATGAATTATTTTCTCTTTTGTTCCAGATGGTCAGTCAAATCACCTCAACCTCTTCAACTCGAGGCCCCAACCGAAGAAGAAACGGAAATCGAGAACAGCGTTCACGAACCACCAGATCTTCGAACTGGAGAAGCGTTTCCTCTATCAAAAATACCTATCGCCCGCGGATAGAGACGAAATAGCCAGCTCTCTTGGTCTCTCCAACGCGCAAGTCATAACATGGTTTCAAAACCGACGAGCAAAATTGAAACGAGACATGGAGGAATTAAAAAAGGACGTGGAAAGTGCTAAAGTTCTATCCGCACATAAAACCTTCTTGGAGAATGTGACAGATTTGGGTATATTGAAGAAGAAAGCGATGAGTATAGGAGCAAGCGAGGAGGCGGCGACCAATCTTGTCGTGAACGCGTCCAAATGAAACGAGGCGGCGCGCTCGATCGCACCCGGACTCAACTACGATCGAAGCGTGCTCGATTTTTAAATCGATACAGACTATAAAACGAGTGTTCGATTTTCAAATCGATATAGACTATAAAATGAGTGATCGATTAATAAACTCGAGTGGCGTTGTAACTTAAAAAGTTTATCGATACTGGCTGAAAGAAAACGAACTATTAAAAGTGTAAATTGTTTAGTAATTAGTCACGTGTTACGTTATACTTTTACCTGAAATTAATCTATCAAGTGAATTTTAAATAAATAAATATATTTCAATTTAAATAGTGACATTAGATGTTTTTATCTTCACTAGTTTAGTATCGCGTACTTCACTATTTAAAACGTTATAAATAACTATTTGTAAGCGTCGACGAAAACGATGTTATAGAAATAGCACTGCTATTAATTGCAACAGATGAATTGTAAATAAGTCGATATTTTGTACAAATAAGAAATGCTTCTTTTAAAATATAAATGTGATAGTTGATTGTATTATTTAAGTACTTAATACTTTATAGATATTTTAAATTATTTATTTATAGCGCTATCACTGATATATGAAACGCGAAAACAGTTAGGAATTAAGAAATAACGATTTAACCAGTTGGGATGGTTTTGGCGTCACGTTGACAGCACATCAGCGCTGACGGACAAAATGTAAAACATTCTATGACACGTCTGAGCTGTCAAATGCGAGTAAAGCTCGGTTCACACAAGGATAGTATTTTAGTCCAGTAGCAAGAAATTTAGTAACTAAACATGTCGACTAGCAAAATTTTAGTAGAGTAGATAAATAAATCCTTTGTTCGGATACTTACTAGTTGCTACTCGTGAAAATACTATCCTAGTGGGAATAAGGCTTTATGCCCGGTTTACACCTAGCCAGTTGGCCAGTAGCTTTAAAAATTAACTGGCACAATGTGGATGTTAACTGACGCCAGTGAATCACATACCACAACGCTACAAAACGCCTTGCTACTCGTATCTGCGCGAACGCTTCATAAAAATCGATATATTGTGTCCGTCAGCGCTGACGGGTCATGCTGTCAGCTAAGACTAAACCCGCCTTAAATAGCGTACCATAGTGCAATATAGATAAATATCTGATCAGTGGTAATGCTATTTCTCGAATTATCTTGTAAATATTGTAATTGTAAAGTTAGATTGCTTAGTTATAGAATTTAAAATGTCATTCATGTTAATATATCTATAGGCTTGTTCGCACAAGGATAGTATTAAGTCGAGTATCTAATAATTTAGTAACTAAACGTGTCCGAACAATATCATTTCAGTAGAGTAGATTAGTAAATCTTTTGTTCGGCCACGTCTAGTTACTAAATTACGTGCTACTCGACTAAAATACTATCCTGGTGCGAATAAGGCTTAACTACAAGTTTCCACTGCCGAAATACATATGCTAAATATAGTCATCCCTTTCATTCTCTTTTTAAAATAAGAGATAGAAATATATTTCGACAGTGAAAACTAGTATTTTCCTATTTATGCAAATATATATCTTCGTAGATAAGGCCACGCAAATCTGTGATTTGTAGTCTCTAAGCCTATATTCACACGGACGCTTTTTTAACGCCTTCGCTCATGCGATCGCTGTAAAATGACTCTTGTTTCGTTCAGTCAGCAATCAAAATCCAACGATAAGAAACTAAAAGCGCCGTCGTCTGAACAGATACATGGAAATGAATTTGTTCTATCTCAACACGTTTTTAGCACGCATTGAAAAAGCGCTCCTATGAATGGGGGTGAATGGCTTACGCAATGGATTATTTTGTCTGTGTCGCGTACCTCTATGAGATTGTGTTGCGTCGCTTAGAGACTAAAATCGCAAACTTGCGTAGCTTTGGGTCCGAAGAGTAATTGTTACAGAAATTCATTTAGTAAGAATGCTAATTGTGAAATTAGTTAAACTGTGTCTTTTCTAATTAGAAATGCAGTAGAAAATCATTATTAGTTCAACTATTTCTATATATTTTACATAAAAGAAAGCCTAGAGCAATCGCAATAAACGCTCTGTACTTAATATATTTAGTAACTCTGGAAAAACAAAATGTATGTGTTATAAGTATTCTGTATAAATATTGGCTGACTGGCCACTTGTTTTAGTTTGTTTGTACCCGAATTTAGATTGTAGTAAATTCTACTTATGAAGTTATCATATAATAACTTAACTGTAAAAAACAAAAGAACATTAGCAGCACTGATCTTTAACGCCTTGTACCAGGTACTTTAGTGGTACTATCCTGTGAGCTTACCCAAGATGCTTTTCGATCGGCGATGTCGCTGATGGAATCGACAAATTTGTATGTAACTGACATTGACATTCGATAAAATCATGTGATTGTCACATGTGAGATATCGAACGTCAATGTCAGTTTTTCATACAAACTTGTCGATTCCATCAGCGACATCGCCGATCGAACATCTTGGGTAAACCCACTGGTACTGTAGAAAGTATGTGAACAAAGGATTTACTAATCTACTCTACTAAAATGTCGTTGTTCGGACACGTTTAGTTACCAAAATACTATCTTGGTGCGTACAAGGCTTTGTAGTGAAAATGAAAAGCACAAAATACTGCTATTGCATACTAAATTAAAGTATTCGCATCATAAAACATAAAATGCAAATATTGCATTAATTTTAGAGGTTATAAATATTTAATAAATATTCCCAGTTGTCAATATAACCATAAATTACAATAAACTTGTTATGAAAATTATCAAACGTTTTTATGAATTTTACTTTGAATATTATTCAAAATTTACTTTCTCCATTAACATAAAAATGTAACCCAATTAGCAAGTGGTCAGTGGTTTTATTTTATGTATTAGTCAATATTTGTTAACAAGTTGAGTTTTTTTGTTTTTCTATTTCTATTCAGTATTTTTCAGAGCATACTTTTATACAATTATCTCGATATGATATATTTATATGAAATCAGTATTGACACATTTAAATTATAAAAAAGACTAATTGGTAATTAAATTAGTTAATAGTATTACCATACATTTGTTTATAAATGTAGTTTAAAAACGCTTATATTCATTCTAAATAAAAAAAACTGTCTTATAAATTTTTCGCTAGCAACATTAATTCATTTTTTTGCTGTTATTGTAAAGATGATTTTATTATCTGTATTTTAATTAAATTTTGAATGTGTCAACACTGGTCTAATGTCAAACGTTCCTACTAAGCTGCAGTTACTTATGTATAATATTAGCACTCGATGTGTGCTTCAGCAAATGTGAATATTGATTAGTGTAAATAAATAATTACGTGTTCTTTCATTGTTGTTTTATATTTCATTCCACTATAAAACTCTTTCAACTGTTTTATACCACAATGTGGCAAACGCAACGACCACCTAACCTAACCTAACCTAAATTCGTCAAGATTGCGAAGTAACCGAACATAGCTATCCGCATTAGCATATGTGTTGCCTACTTTTAACCGACAGAGGAGAGGACAAACAGAAACAACAATAAATTCCCTTACTAAACGTCCCTTTCTCCGCCAATTCCACCTCCCCTTCGCATCCCTTCGTTACAAGAAAAGGATAGGGAAGGGGACCAACATTAGAATTAGATAAACTAATACTGCAAATTAATCTGACGTTAAATAAGTAATTAATAAAAAGGCATCACTAATTCTAGATAAAAAAGGTTTTGACCCATGATGGGCTCCATTTTCCGCAACTCCACGACTAGCGCGTATTTTGCGTGAATACACATATCTTTGAATTTCTTCGCCGATATGTGCAGGTTGCATCACGGTGTTTTCCTTCACCTAAGAGCGTCGGTAAATATGCACATAATTACACTAATTCTAGATACTCGTATAATAAAAAGTTTATAAGGATAGCAAGCGGGGAAGAAATAGATGGCATAATAGCGCTGTCCAAATACAATCAAATAAATTCTATATTTGTTTCATTTTATGTATCAAGAATTCAAGAGTGAAAACATTTGCAATTTTCAAAAATAATCAAAGACCACACCGATCTATCTAGTAAATTAAGTGGAATTAAAATAATCGTATATCAGAGTAACGAAAAGCGGTTTCGAATATTGGAATCGATTCGTCACACATCGACTCTGGCTGTACGAGAGTTGTCTTTGTTTGAATTACAAACGAGCGCTGATGACGACGTCGCGTGCCGTACGTACAGGTAAGTTGCACAGATAATGCTATATTTTAAATATAAAATAAAGAGTATACAAATAGAAATTATAGAGTGGGCATAGATTCATTAGCTCCCGTGTTAGTTATCTATACTAATATTATAAAGAGAGAAACTTCGTATTTTAGATTTTTTGTATTTTTGTATGTATTGAAATAACTCAAGAACTACTCTGCCGATTTCAAAAAGTCTTTCACCGTTAGAAAGTTATACTATCCCCGAGTAACTTAGGCTATTTTTTAATTCCAAGCGGACGAAGTCGCGAACACCAGCTAGTAGTCAAAATATACCTAGTTTTTATTGCTGAATATCTTGTCTTTCCACTCATTTTTCTTAATAAAAAAGAAGATAGCTGTTTTCGTACATAAGCTTTGACAGTAAAATATCGGGTGTGAAAAACAAAACGCTAAACAGTTCATTCTGCCAAAAAAAATATACTAAATAAAACGCGTGCGCAGATTTAAAAAGAAAACTGTAAACCGCACTTTAAATACCAAAGTTCAAATTACGTAAACAATCCTAGAAATGTAATTGTTAAAACTGTAGGAGAATTTGTTACGGACACGAGTTTGTTATTCCATAATTGGTCGCCCGATAGATACAACAACCATTATACATGGAACTCACATCCAATGATGGTAACATATAAAACATAGGTCAGAGTAAAGTGGTTTGCATAGACACGCAGTGTTTCGGCCACTTTTAATTATAAAATATTCATTGAAATTTAAAACGTTAACTATGGCCAGTGTCTTTAGTCGACGTGATGATCCGTAAACAATTAATAATTACTTTAATAAAGACCAAATATTAATTGTTTCTTTCGCTTTTATGATAAACGTAGTTAATATTCATTAGCGGAATTAAATTAACACCGAAAATATGATTTGTTTTTTATTATATAATAAAAGTTAAGGTTACGGACTCCCGATCTAGCGTACGTGGGTTCTAATGCCACCTTTCGATTATTGTGAACCATATTGGAGCTATGGGATAGGTATACAAGAAATACGAGTATCTTTTTTATATTATTAAGTGGCAAGCGGCCATCTGGACTCGCTGAAATAGCGAGACAATCGCTGCCCATTGCTATCTGCAATTGCAGCCTACCCTTAATCTTCGGAGGAGGAGACCCACAGTAAGAGGAAAATTCCCTTCCCTATGCGTCCCCTCCTCCGGAAAATCCACTTCCATTTCACGCCTGTCTCCTGTGTGGTCGTGGTATTTCACCGGGCGAGCACACATGGATGCGGCTATAAGAACTAGCCCAAAATAATATAATACCCACGCTATTAACTCAGAAGGGTAGGCAGAGATTTCTCTCTTCAAACTCTTCAACTATTTCTTTTCTATTTCTCAATAAAACAACTGTCAGTTCACCATTAACCTCACAGTTTTATTCCCAGATGTTAACGTGTATTTCATCAAGTAACATCAGTATTTCTTTTAAAAGTTATTAATACTTTTGCGTTATAATTACAGCATTATATTAAAATTATACGGTAAGATAAGAACTCCATGGCAGCAATTTCACAACATTTAAGAAACCAGTAGCACATTAAATAGTAACCGCAAATACTGGCAGTGAATAAACAAAAGAAAAACATACATTGGTTACGAAAACCGATAATAGCATAGCCGTGAGCTGTTAATTAGTGTTGCCCTATGCAAAAAATTAAAAGAATACTTAATATCGATTTGTATACGTGGAAAGTTTTTAATTCAATAGTACATTTTATTCGTTTTCTACAAAATGAATATAGTAATTTTGAGTTCGGCACGTGTGATGTGTTGGTTTATACGAGCAATTTTAATAAGCCTCGGGGCTTTAGTATATCCTTTCTACGGATGCCATTTCAAATTCGGCGGTTAATAACTACCAGTACAATAGATGAATTAAAAAAAAGCAGTTGTTGAACTCGAATACCAAAATAATAACCGAGTTTTGATGTATAATTATTTAACATTTGTTTTTAGTACCGAGGGCGCTTGTGGTGTTGCTAGATGTAATTATTGTTATAAAATGTTTAATGCAACTAATTGATATGTGCAATTTAAAAGATTGATTTTATATTTATTTAAAGCATATAATTAAGTTTGTATTAAATATAATTTTAAAAATGAATAAATGTTCCTATAATTATAGAGCAAACTTCTGTTAAATAAATAAAACCAGGCCTTTCTTTTCTCGAAAATAATACGGGAAATAAAGTGATCTTAAATATTAATCTTGCAGAATCCGACTATTTTTGAATACTAATTCTCTCTATGTGCTTTCGTTTAATTTTAAAATTAAGAAAATAACATTTAGATACGTTTGTTTCTTTTTTTCACAACAGCCGTTACAATAATTTAGGAACTGAATCTGTCATTATCTGTGGCGTCATTTTGTTTATAATTAAACTGTCATTATAATTAATTTGGGCGCGCGCGCGCCGCCCTGGGCGCTGACAGTTGCACTCGTATTTTTTAAAAAATCTCCATTTATAAATTTTAACTTGTCCCGTCATTTGGTCGCTCATTTCTTGGTTAAAAGTTTGATCAATATCATTGCCGCATTACTGGATATCAGTTGATTCTAGTTTTGGCTTTTTTTAACAGTGAAATATAACCTAAGATAAAAAAAACAGATAGTTGTGTCTGAACATCTGACGGTTCTTTCAACAAGGACGATTCGTGTACAATTTAAAATTAATAATCCCAACAATTTTGCCACACGCCGCTTTTGAATTACTTAAATGTATATTTCAATAGGCATTTCGCATGTCGAATGTCGATGAACGTAACGCCAATTTAATATCGCTCCCGCAATTCATCCTTTGAATCCCAAATGGCGTTTACGGTAAACTTTTTTCTCACATTAACCTACCCCTGCGGCAAAGAATTGACCCAAAAATCCTGCCTCCATACTGTAACGAATTAACAAGAGAATTTGGCCGAATGATGAATCGTCATTTCCCTTACGTTTGCACTAAAAAAAAACAAATCCCGACTTTATTGCTGTTAAAATAGATTCATTTATAGTCTGCGCGTTTCGAAATTTGCAAATGACATCTTTTGAAAGTGGCAAAGAAAATAAACAGGGTTGTCTATGGTTCGTAATTCCGCACAATGACAATTTGATGTGGAGCGAACACGTAACAATGGTTGATAATGAAGTGGTTTTGTCGTGTTTTAGAGCTTTAGCGGCGAGTGTGGGTATATTAAGGCACAATTATGTTATAAATGGGGGTTTATTGGACGATTAGAGGCAACGGATCGTGGCGTACGCTGTTGTGAAACTCGCTTTACGAAATCTGTACAGTACACTCGCGCCCACTATCCATTTAACAATTCTTAACTTTTGTTTTTTTTCTTCTTGTTTGCTGCATTGATTTTCAAAGGATAATCCCTAATTAGTTTTGGATCTTAACTTTTTTATATAAGTTATTTTTTTTTTATTTCCTTGTTTAGGTTCACTATTTTAAAAATAAATACCCACTGTATGGTTTATGACCCTTAACAATTGAGAAAAATTAAGTCTTCGATTTTGTAAAATACATTTTTTTTTGAATTAACTATCGGCGATTCAAAATATTGCGCGTTGTGTCGTATTTACTTAATTCTAAAAATACCTATATAGGAAAGTATTTTTGTAATATTTTACAAACACTTTTGTTTCCGTCTGTACCATAAATGATTATAATAAGTTATAAGGTAATAAATCTATGAAAGGAAACGTTTGACGCTACGAGACATATTACTACGTCCTCATTGTAATCACATTATTACCTCGGCAATTTACTAGGAAGTATTTCATTTTGACATTCATTATTGAAACTAAGCACCCGTCTATCGTAAACATCCCAGGCACAGACAACTTCAGGCATGCTGGAATCCTCCAATCCAAGTCGAAATAATTAATTTGTCCCCAACATTTAGTCAGCGTTATACTCAAACTTAAAAGTAGAAACTAGATCACATAAAATAAAATAAAAAATACTTTCTCTGGCAGTAGGAGTAAAATACCTTTGCCCTGTCAGACTCGGATGTTTTAAAAAGATTTCATTCTATTTACAACTATCAATTTAACGTCACACCGTCTCGTGGATCTCGGACATGTTCCCGTGCCGCTTAACAAGGCCCCGAATTATAAAACAAATCAAAGACACCGCTGTATTATTGCCACGGCTCGTTTGCGCCTCTCAATCACACTCGTCCGATCCGACGAGGGATCTTGTCGCATTAAATAATCGCCTCAAATAGGTGCATATCAATTGATTCGTGAGATAAGCACTAATGAGCCAGGGTTCCTTTTCATACAACGTCTATCAAGCGACAGATTTGTATTACAAACACTTTTACCTATACATTAAATCATTTTGAATCTTATGCCAATGGATTAAGGATTAAATGTTTCATTTTGATTGATATTTGTAAGTTTGTAAAACAATAAGCCGATAATAAAATTACTCGGATCTTTTTAACGTCTTTCCCGACATTCGGCTTAGATGTTACTTTCGGCCACACACTCTTGAGTATAGAAACATGCAATTATATCCCTAATTTCAAAGCAATAGGGAGCACTTTTATATTTATTAGATTTTTATTACGTAATTTTTTTTACTCACATATAATCACAAAATAGGAACCCTTAAATTTCTGAACTAAATTCGAAAAACTACAATACTATACTAGTATTAACAACTACAATACTTTCTTTAACCGTGCCTTCTTTTTGAACAAAACATAGACCTAAAATCACATTTCTTATCAGTTAAATAAGTCAGATAAAATACGCCATTATACATTTAGAAAAAGCGTATATAATATTAACTATTATATAATATTAACGTAGCAATGCTATAAACCACAAGAAGAGGATGTTTAGAGCAATTAAAACATTTCTAGTTTATTAGACCGAGTACGTATTATAAAGATAAAAAAACTGTGGTTCTCAAATTGTATAAACCAATTTTTTTCAAGAGTTCCTCGTATTAGTACTTAGACCCATGATGGGCTCCATTTTCCGCAACTCCACGATTAGCGCGTATTTTGCGTGACTTCACGCATATCTTTGAATTTCTACGCCGATATGTGCAGACATCACGATGTTTTCCTTCACCGTAAGAGTTTCTTCACAATGAATGAAAGCGTATTCATTGATACAGATAAAATGAACTATAAACAGACAAAACTATCTGATAAATCAGCCCAAGACTATCTTTTATTTATTTTACAATAAGAATGGTTTTAAAAAGATTTTTCTAATAGAATAGATGACACTTGTTTCTAGCTCAATATCTTGTTTTTGTTTAAAACTATTAAAATTCGTATTAAGAAAAGAAAAGGATTAGATTAGCAGGTGTGCTAGCAACTGGGCTTAATATGGGACCATTCAAGTGCAAGTTGTACAAATTTTTGACCCCCAACTCTCAATGGTATCAAAAACAAGCAGGGCGTATACCCCCTCTCCTTCTATAGTGCTTGCGTAATATTTGAAAGGCTTCTATAACAAAAGTTTGAGCATCGCTGTTCTAGTGACTGGGTTCCATCAACAGTCAGCAGAATCATTTAGTCCACCGTATTAACAAACAAAAGTCCACATCAAAGGAAGACATTAAAATTACGATTATGATATTCCTTTTGATATTAATTACATGATCGTGTCGAGCTCCGGCCTTTGATTATCATAAATCATCAGTAGCTTTATGCGATCCTGGTACTGCTTTTGGAATGGGATCGGTTTTGCTATTTTTAATTCTTGAGTTCTCTTTGCTGAATTTAAACTAATTAAAAAACAATAGAAAGTGGACTAAGATTAGTTTAATTAAGAACAAATTAAACTAATCTTAGTCCACTTTCTCTTCCTATCATTTCCTTATGGGAAAGGGAAGTGGTTCGCACGGTAGGGGATGCATAGGAAGAGGTATTATCCTCTAGCAAGACAGCAGTGCAGTGCGTCTACTCCTCCGTAGATTGAAGGTTGGCAACGCATCTGCAAGTACAGACGACTACGGGCAGGGGTCGCTTCAGATTTTTCAGCGATTCCTTTTGGTCACTTGCTCGTTTGCCACTTTGTATTATAAAAAAAAGCGAAATGAATTGTTGAAGCTAAAATAATAACTTTAAAGTACAAATTATTACATTACATTAAATTCTGTCCATTGACCTACAGCGCTGTTTCTTTTCTAGGCGGTTATCCAAAGTACATGCGCCACAAAACGATTCGATAGCGAACATCAAAAATGTATGGAACTGATAATGACTTTCGATATCACACGTGACAAGCACATGACTTATCTAATGTCAATTTCAGTTTCATACATTTTTGTCGATTCCATCAGCGATATAACCAATCGAAAAGTATACTTTGGGTTACGCCGCTGATTGTATTTATATTATTTATATCAAAACTTTCACAATAAATGTCTCACGAGTTACAATATTGTATGAATAGACACTTTTCCATCATTACGCTATCCATTGCTCGTTGTGTATCATAAAAAGAAACAACAAAAACTAATAATTACATGGCCGGCACTACTTGGCGCCAACACTTAATTTATGCTCGTCTAGAAAGCTGATTGATTCCCATGCTGGTTGCAAGAATTTTTGCAATTGGTTGACTTGACTAGTGAACATCCTAGCTTTACCCTTTTTTATATACTTAGTTTTCGACGTGCCAGAGGCTCCTATAACGCTAGAATAACTAATTAAACGCTGTCCATAGACATCTGCAGCACGAAAAAAGGTTGCAGATGCGAAGCCTACGATTGGCAGAGGCGGGGACGCATTCCCCTATCCCACCGAATTTACTTCGCCTTCCCATCCTTTCTTAAAACGGAATGGAAAGGGGAAGAGAACAAGAAATTGACCTCTGCACTCATCAAATGAAATTCAAAATTACTTCTGCTTCATGTAGCAAGCCCTACTGCAATAAAAACTTAAGATTAAGATTGGATTAAGGGGCGGATGCAAAAGGTAGTTATTTTGGAGACCGCACGTATAGTGAGGAGGTTTCTTTCTCTGCAGCCCTGACCACTGGTTGCTTGAGTCATCGGATTCCGCAGCTGGTGGTGCATTATTTTTTATATACAATGTTTTATTTTTTTAAAGTGAAATGTATTATATAATAAATATGTAAATAAAGATATACGAAGTGTAAACAATAAGAAATATTTACATCCTTGATGTGTATAAATTCCACTACGCAAATCACTGTCTTGTTGATTTGAATAATTAATACAGTCAGCCACCGAAATAGCCCCTCCTAAAATTTAATAAGTATTAAACATTATGCACACATAAAACATAAACAATTATACGACCAGGCTCGCAGTGAATTGATCCTAATTATGTCGAAATAGGCGTTAATAGGACACGTAATGGCCGACTTTACGACCCTCAAGGTGCCGCCAAAGAGCGTTCCGTTGTTTTTATTGACCCCCTTTATTCCATCTCTCTCACACGAGCTAAGTTTTTCGACAAACATCTCGATTCAGATATCTCGGTTCAATTTGAACCTCTCTGTTTTATCCTCTCGCCGGATAATGTATCTTCTGTTTGCTTTATTTGTATTACGACTTACGCTTTCCTACCGGATGCTGTTTTTAAGATTCGATATCACATACGTATTTAAATTTTCGTAATTAGTGACGGATGTAGAATAAAATTATATCTTTTTAACATCTACGTATTGAATCATTGTTATACCCAGAGAGCTGTAGAACAACGACCTTGTAGTTCGACCCATGATGGGCTCCCTTTTTCGCAACTCCACGACTAGCGCGTATTTTGCGTGACGAAACATATCTTTGAATTTCTTCGCCGATATGTGCAGACATCACTATGTTTTCCTTCACCGTAAGTTGAAATACATTGGTACATGGCGGGATTCGAACTCAGGACCTGCAGTTTACAACACTAGATCTGAACCTCTAAGCCACCGACGCTCAACAACGACCTTCTCCCACATGATATGCATATATTTTCTGAAATAGCATTAATTTGCAATTACCGCTTTATACCGAAACGAGAATTAGCGTTCTTACTGTTGTACTTTCTACGTTTGGTACTGGTACATTCATAAACTTTATTCCTAAATATAGAACATCCTTGTTCCTGGTATTTCTTATGATACATAATCTGGTCCAATGAGACCCCTGGTCTATCTTATTTAGTTCCGAGTGTCCTCCAGTATCATATAATCGACGAGTTATTGGTCCTCGTTTATCGCAGTACTTTATATATTTATATTATACGAAATAAGGGGGTTCATGTGTATTGTGTACATTCAAGCTATGCATGGTTTAAGAAATGACATAGACTATGCATTTTGCAGCAAACTCATCGCTCTAATTTTACAAAGACCATTTAAATATAGACCATTTAATTAAACAGCACAGATATGTTAAGGCCACCATCAGACTGTATAAGAAAATGAATCTGTCAGATAGCTTTTAAGCAAACCGAGTACCAAAGAATAGGTACAATTCCAGTATAATTTATAGCTCAGTCGAAGCGAGCTATAACACTATAATAGCCTTTCAGACACCAGGCGAGCGAGAGGGACGCACTCATTGGAATGAAGGAGAAAGTCGACCAGAAGCGCCGCTTCACGTCAAAATACGTGCTCCATTCGTTTTATTGCTTTGTAGTGATGGGAAAGTGAAAGTCGATATCGATATTTTACATTTTTATTGTGAAACATATCCCATCTTTCACACTAAAAATATCGATATCGACCGATTTGGACGGTAACACATCTGTGGTTCCTCTGGTGTTGCAGATGTCCATGTGCGTCGGACGAATTAATTTAGTTGATACGCTGCTCGTTTGCCCCTTTCTGCTATTAAAAAAATTCTTCACCAGAACCCATTTAAGTAATCTGTCTTGATAGATTATTTACGCTAAAAGGTATTTCACTAAATCTCCGTTACCTTTTTGCGAATGTAGATTTAAATTACAATAATTTTACTTTTAATGAATTGTAAACTAGCCACATATATCGTTCACATAATAAAAGTCCACTTATAAGACTTCCTAAACTAATATTATATTAAGTATATTATAAATAAGAAATAGAATTTGTTCAAGACCTGGTAATGAACGTGTTATATAAGTTTCAATCTACGAAAGCAAATTTTATCGACATCGATTAATCGATATCGTACAGTCGACGCACATCACAACTCCGAGGGCGGCACCGCGGCAACATCAAAGGAGGCCACCTCTTTGATGTGGCCGGCGGCGCGCGCCTCCAAATGCCGTAAGCGACAAATCCATACGTCATCCCGCTGTCATTATAACGCCTCACAATCGCGGCGGGAATGTGGGATTATTAATGAGACAATATAAATTGACAAGGCGCTTTACCGATTACTTGATCTCGAATACTGACGCAGCCCTCGGTCCGGTGTCACTCGACTTGACTACAATGACACGTACCAAGTGGTGACATCAATTAGCGATGTAATCATGCATTAACTTTAACGCGGTTATGACATTTAACCTAACTTGATAGCAAGTTATAAATGAGGCTGGCTCAGTAATATACAACCATCGTTTCGTTATTTCAGCACATCCAGGTGGCCGCTTGCTCGTTTGCCACTTTATAATATTAAAAAATCGAAGGAACAAGATCCTTATAAATACCTCCAATAAAGTCGTAAGCACCAGTAACTTTATTTATTTATTCAATATAAATAATCCGAATAGAGGGTAGAAATTAAAATTAAATCTATTGTTAATTATCACAGACTCTTATAAGGAAATATGTGGATGATAATTAATTTAAAAAGCTGAAGAAAAGTTAGCCGCATTTCTCCTACCGTTTAGCTTTAGTTTACTCTATTTATGTATAAGTTATTTGATTTTAACTCTATCAAATTATTATATAACAGTACAAAAACTGTAATACAGTCAAACTTAGCGATAAACTTCTATAAACGAGAGTCATTCTATGAGCCCGTCGAGCTACTGCTCTGCGAAAAACTCTGATTAGAGAGAAACCTCTATAACCGAGACATATATCGTGGTCCCTCGGACTCTTGCATATACAGGGTGCAAAGAAAATTATTTGTCAGTTATAACACAGTTCAACCAGTTAAAAAAGATAATATCTAGAAGTAAACAGAAAGATGAGACTCAAGGCGAGATTGTGTTTTGTTTAAGATTTAGTAAGTTTCCATTGCTGTTAAAACAATCGCTATCTCTATTTGAAAATGACGATATGTTTCGTAATGAAGACGAGAAACGGTTGTCAATTAGGTTATTCAGAAGTGTTATCGTAACAATAGTTGGAACAAATCTTGAAAGGGAACAAAAAGGTAATTACAGGTTTGCTTCGTGCGCTTTGTTGCTCAGGATAATTTGGGGTAACCCTGTACATAACCACGAGGTAATACCTATGTTCTTTAAGTGCAGTTTTGAGTACAAAGACTTTTATACTGTAGATATTTAAAACACTTTTTGATTTTAATTGTGGATTTATTATTATTATAAATTGGCAAACGAGCGAGTGGCCACCTGGATTCGCTGAAATAGCTAAGCGACCGCTGTCCATAGACATCAGCAGATGCAGATGCGTTCCCTACCCTTAATCTACGAAGGAGACACACAGCAAGAGGATAATTCCTCTTCTTATAGGTCCCTCCCCTACCATATCCACGTTCCCTTCCCATCATTTCCGTATAAGAAAAGGATAGGAAGGGAAAGTGAACTAAAGTTAGCGCTCCGGCACCACACTCGTCAGAAGAAACACGGAAGTACTTCCATTTGACGCGTGTCTTCTGTGTGGTCGTGGTATTTCACCGGGCGAGCCGGACAATTCGTGCAAAGATGTGGAAGAGGGCTCTACCACTGTCAAGAGCATGTCGCTAAAGAAGCAACAGCAATCAATTGGTATTATACATATTTATTATAGTTTCGAGATTATCATCCTTCCCTTGGCCCTATGGAGGATCGGCACAGTATGTACTACTCCATTCTTTCCTATCAGCCGTCATTTCTGAATTTACCCCTTTTTTCAGCATATTTTCTTTCATCCACACTTTCTTTGGCCTTCCTCTACCTACCGTCTATATTCAATTTAATTACTCTTTTATTTATACGTCCCTCATCCCTTCGCATAAAACCCACCATGATGACCTTCAGCTGCTCAATTTTTAGATAGTAATATAAAAATCGAATACTTTATGGTGTTTACAGAGGATGCAGTGAAAAAGAAGCTTCTGCTAGTATAGCTTCAAAAATCATCTGTAAAATTACGCTGATTATAGCTATGGTCAACTTTTAACGACATACAAAAGGAACAATTCTTTTTATACCAAATTACCTAAACATTCAGTGTACCTTCCTACCTATACTTTCAGCTAGAAGGGCGAGGCTTGTCCGAACTCCCCAACACATTTTTAATGATTAATTATAATAAACAATTAGGTGATTAAAATTCTACATAAAGTACCAAAAAATGTGAAAGTTTATTTACATAAGCTGACATGGATTCACTAAACTGTATAGATAGGTACCTAAGTATTCAAACTTTTATCGTTTAAATGTGTATTAAGTTAATTACTGTCCTTTGGGTGTCGTTTCAAGCGATTGTTAATAAAAAACAAACCTAATGACTATATTCGATGGAATAAACTTTATTTACTTTACAATGAGCGGTGTTATTTTTAAAAGCGTTTAGTTAATAAAAGCCAAATCTAAGTTAGGCATATTAATGAGGAGGATGCATCGATAGACGCAGGCCTAGAAAGAGATGGATGAACTGCATGAAAGGCCAAGAAGTGACTGTGATGACGAGTGATCACGTGACATCCTTCTCCTTATCCTTACATAGTATAAAACAATAACGCTTTTTTATGTTTGTCCCTATATTTGCTTGAATCTTTAAAACTACGCAACGGATTTTGATGCGTTTTTTTTAATAGATAGAGTGATTCATAAGAAAAGTTTATATGTATAACTAGCGACCCGTCCCAGCTACGTTTGTTAGTATGGCTGTTATATACAATGTTCACAGTTTTTCTGTAGTGTATTTAGTATCAGTTTTGCACCCGTGCGAAGCTGGGGCAGGTCGTTTGTTACTAATAAGAATGTCAGTTCTATACAATTTTGTCGATTCCATCAGCAATATCGATAAAAGTACTCTGGGTAGCCCCGCTGGTACGCTGAATACTGAAGTAGGATAAGGAAGAGATGAAAACTAACTACTTCGTTGCAGTAACATGCAGTAACCCTATGGCTTTATTAGACCGACTTCTGGATAGATATTGCTTTAGCGTAAGTCTGTTTTTATCGCGAACTCGGTCTAATGAAGCCATAAGGTGAGTATATAATTTTCAAATGGAAATATTTTATAATCTGTGTCGATTTAGATGCTAGACAACAGTTGTCCGGACGCGAGCTGGCCGGCGTGTTGGCGGCCACTCCCCGCCAACACGGCCAATTAGCCATCATTTATCTTCGCGCCTCTGTCAAAACTGTGTCGTCCATACAAAACATTTTACCAAACGCCCGCCATAATTACGGACCTCTTGATTAATTCGTGTTAAGAGGTCTTTGTGTGTCAAATTTGGGACTCTTTAACGTGTGAATTAGATGATTTTTCTTAATGATAAAGGTTGACTGATGGGAAATGCACCTTTGTTGTTAATTATGCACGGTTATCTGTTAAATTTATTTAATTATAGCGTCCTCTAGAGGTCGCTAGTGTCGGATGTTGCCTTTTTCGTTGATTGATGAGTTACTCGAGTTAGTGGAGCAGACGGTTTGTGGTTATAAATGTATCATTATTACACCTACCGCAAAAAGTTTTTGTAGTCTATTGTAAAAAGAATTAAGATCGGTACCGAATGTTACGGGTTTATCGTTTGACTTCGAATCTCAGTAGCCTTGTAAAAATGTTATAAAGAGGTAGGATTTTTATTTCTGTATGTATTGAAATAACTAGAAAACTACTTGGCCGATTTCAAAAATGTTTTCACCGTTAGAAAGCTACATTATCCCCGAGTAACATAGGCTATATTTTTTAATTCTGCACGGACAAGAAACAGCTAGTAGTAGATAAATGGGCGTCAATAAGTACACTTTTGAAAATATCTTATTGGTCCTCTACTACTATATTAACTGTTAGCTAGTTAGCTATACTAGCTGTTGTGCGCGACTTCGTCCGCGTGAAATTTAATAATATAATAGCCTATGTTACTCGGGGATAATGTAGCTTTCTAATGGTGAAAGAATTTTTGAAATCGGCTCAGTACTTCTTGAGTTATTTCAATACATACAAAAATACAAAGTTTCTCTCTTTATAATATTAGTATAGATATATAAATTCTTATATACTTAGTAAGTATTCTAATGCAGAATAAGTTCTTCTAAGGAAGAATACAATTGTAATTTTAATAAACAACATACCAAAATAACTCAACTGGTTATCAAAATGTATTTTGGTCAATTAACAACAAAAAAACCGACATAAAAGTTTATCAAAAATGATTAAGAACTAAACACTAATCATAATTAAATGCAAAAAAACACAAGTCACTCCGATGTTTAAAAACATTTTTAAATTATTGTAGACAGGGATCATTTTAAATGGTAACACTGTTATCATATTTGCGATCGTGGGAACATTATCTGCACTTTACTGCATCGTAATATCCAAGATCAATTCATGACTATGCACTATATCTATTAACCAAATACCAGTATAACTTGAACCGTTTTGAAACTATACACTTTAATAATTAGAGGTCACTTTATATCGGTGGTTAATTAATAAGTAGTTAGGTTTTCTTTGAGTGAACGTGTCGTAGATAATTCCATTTAATGGCCAGTGTCTGTTAATTATCGAATTAGGAATCCTTAGATGATAGCTGTGGAATTTTTATTTGAGAAAATTCTTCACATATTTTTATTTAACAATTAGCGACCAGCCCCCGTTTCGCACGGGTGCAAATCGGTATAATGTTGGCAATGTAAGCGCTAAAAATGTGTTAATTTACGACAACATATTAAAAACCTCTAAATTATCAGTGTTACGCTACTATATCGTAAATGTATTATACATGAAAACCTTCCTTATGAATCACTCTATCTATTAAAAAACGCAACAAAATCCGTTGCGTAGTTTTAAAGATTTAAGCATATATAGGGATGAACATAAAAAAGCGTTATTGTTATACTATATTAAATAAGACAAGTGAAGTAAGATAATCAAATGCTTAAAAAACTAAACCAAACAGAAACAAGCTTAATCAATACTAATATTATAAAGAGAGAAACTTTGTATTTTCGTATGTATTGAAATAACTTAAGAACTACTAGGTCGATTTCAAAAATTTTCACCATTAGAAAGCTACAATATCCCCGAGTAACATAGATTATATTTTTTAATTCCATACGGACGAAGTCACGTACAACAGCTAGTATATTATAAAAGCATATAAATTATGAAATTCAGATTAGAGGTGGATTATCTTAGATTTTAATTTATGTTTATTAAAAAGTAAATCAACTACCTAACTCCTATCTTTATCCAAAAATCCAAAAAAAAACAAATCAATCCGAGATGATCCGCCGGACGAAGCGGTCACTCATTTATAAACAATACGTCAGTGACGTAAGCTCCTTTAGCGGCACAGATTTATTGCTAGTGATGTAACCATCACAACTAACTTAATTATCGATATACAAAAAGATCAAGATAAATTACACTGGGACATTATTTTAACTTTAACTTTAGACAAAAAGGATAAATATGCTAGGGTGATGAATTTCGTCTACATAAATAGTTAAACTATATATATAAATACTACATAAATACGATTACTTTACCCAAAATATGTCTTAGCTTGTGGTAATATCATCATCATCAGCTTTTCCATACAATGCTGAAAATAGGCCTTCCCCAATACCTTAAATATTGTGATAATAAACTAGTGCACCATTACCTTTATTTATACACTAGCCGTTCGCAACTTCGTGAGCATGGAATTAAAAAAATGTATCTACCCTATGTTATCCGGTAAAAGTATAGCTTTCTAACGGTGGAAGGATTTTTTAAATCAGCCTAATAGTTCTTAAGTTATTTCAATACATACAAAAATACAAAGTCTCTCTCGTTATAATATTGAGTATGGATATAGGTGATAAAACAAACTTAGATATCTAAAACGTTACAATAACTAATTATGCAATAACAGTGCAAATATTGCAGCTACATATCGATATCGACATTAAAATTAACTTAATTAAAAACATCGATAAGTTCAAAACTCGCATCCCTAGCGGCCATTTCCGACACAACTTGATTCAACCCGTTCAAGTTACTACAAACATCTTAAGTCCGTCCCTTTCTTACCGCATGACGTCGCCCTCGCACGTCGGCGCGCCTTTGTGACGCGCGCGGCGCCTTTGATGTCGCGTGGCCCCGCCCACCGGACCTCCCCCCGCGCTCGCGGCGCCCCCTCGCACCCGCCCGTTGTTAATTCGTCACAAGATAATGACAAAGCTTTTTAATTACGACGGATTGCGGAATATATTTGCTCGTAAGTTGTTCTGCTAAGCGTCTATTAAGTTAATTAGGTTGGTTTTTAAATAATGAATGAAATTACTGAAGATATTTATGGTTTGTTGTTGTTTTTTTTTAATGAATGTCAGTTTAGGCGCCGTCGCCCTCAAGTAATTTAATGTATGTTGGATTTTTAAAAGAAAATTCAACAACTTTAATAAATATTGCTTGTTGTTTTACTAAAAAATGCTTTTTGGTTCACTTGATACAAACTTTAAGGTTGTATTTGATTAAATATATGTGTCCGGCATGTTAACATACGTAGTGGGCCGATTCGACCGAACGATGCATTCTACACTCGCGCTTACGTAATTACAGGCGGCGACTTCAAAGGGGCCGCCGCGAAGAGCGGTTTCTTTGTAGTCTAATAAACGAGCTTTGATACATTTTCCAAAACAAACTCTATTCTGACGTCATAAAGTCGGTTTTGGATCGATATTTCAATGTTACCTTAACACCTTAGACGAGTAAAGGGTCATATCGGTTAGGGATTTTGCCACGGATATGTCAAAAACAGATTTTATTGCGCCTCTAAATGAGAGACCGCACGGAGAGCGAACGAATTGGGTCGTTCGGAGTGCGCCGAGCTTCGGACGCTGTTTGAGATTGATTTAAACAGGGCTATGATTATACGCGCGACTTGTGTGAGCATTGGTAGTTTGGGAACAAAATTCAGTAGGCTCTTGTCTTAGCAATGTCATAAAAAACCATTGTCAAAATGATGCAAGGAAATTATGCATAACCGTAACTTTAACCACCGACAAAGCGTCGGTTATGGTTATAGTTAGTTGATGCAACTCACCCTTAGTAGCACATAGCTTGCCAAAGGCAAAGCCATTACAAGTTATATAGCGTTTCGAGATTTAAGCTACTGGTAACTATTTACTTACCCAATATTTCAAAATTTCAGGCTCCATTGAGAAGATCAAAGCCGTGTTCTTATCACAGCTTTTTAAAGGATAGTGAGTAAGCTGACTATAAAATTTTGTGTAAGTGAACCTACGGAACAAGGTTTGAATGGGTATTTTCAAAACATAGTAGCCATTATTCTATACCACAAACGTATTATTTTCTCTAAACCTAAAATTGTAAGTATTTATGAGAGATTTTATTTTATTTTATTTTATTTTAGTTTATAAAGGAAAAATGCTACAGAGTCCTTTAGTAAAAGATAGTTCTAATAAAATAGCAGTTGGTTGGCGCTTAGGTTATTCTTGCCAAATAATGATTGTATTCTTAGACAAAGAAGACTATTATATTAATAGTCTAAGATTGTATTAGACATGGCTGTCTTGTATATTTTTTTGTTTTTTTTTTAGAGGCAAAGGTAATCAAGTTTTTCGGCTAGTATTTGTTTTAGTATAGTTAAGTATCGCGTGCAGAATAAATGCGTGTTCGTTCATCTTTTTTTATATCGATGGTGCTCCGGTAAATACCATCGCCGCACAGGGAGAGCTCATTATAACCTTAAAATCACAAAGGCCAATTGGCTGGATGAAATTATTACGCGGGAATTTGTTTTTTCTTTATATATGGTAACTGACAAGTTAATTTCTGAGTCGTGTTAACTAAATACTTACCTTATAAACTTAAAAACTTCTACATGATTACTTAAATCGTAATTTTCAATTGTAGTAGTATAGTTCGACCCATGATAGGTTCCATTTTTCCGTGACTCCACGACTAGCGCGTATTGCGTGACTTCACACATATCTTTGAATTTCGTCGCCGATATGTGCAGACATCACGATGTTTTCCAACATCGTAAGAGAGTCGGGTAAATATGTACTTACATATGATTTTTTGTTATAATTGAACAATTTTCCTTGGTTCTAATTATTCTACTATTTCATGCAATTGCATTTTCTTTGAAACGGATATCAAATCAATATCGCTAAGATTTTCGTAACATGTAAAACACGCGTAATAATAAATGTATCAATAAAATATCATAAAATCAAAGTCTTAATTAAAGACAAGACCTCATCCGATAGAGAGATAGCTTTGGAACAAATTACTATCCAATCCCGAGCATGCTCGCTCAAATAATAGATCATTGTTTGGTCGAAAATAGTAATGTATAGACAACTTATCGATATAAAATGATTATTACTATCGGTACATCGATACTCATTGACGTTATAAAAAAGTTTAAAAATATAAAAGAGTGGTGATTTCAGTCAGAATCCGAAAGAGATAAAGAGATAAAAATATTCAGACCTATGTAACAATATTGTGGATTATACAACAGTAGAATACCTGCTAGGTATTGCTTCGGCAAACTTCCACTACTAATTTAAATTAAATCACCCTCTTATTTGTCATTGATACACGCCATTCATTATCATTGTTCAATGACCCCACCTTTTCGATATCGATACAATACACATCACTAGTGGTCATTATTGCAGCGGCCACCCAGCGCGCCTCCATCTTGCTCCCACACACGTTGACTGTAACGAGAACTAACAGGGAAAAGCGAATCGACGCCATTATAAAATATTAATGTAATTTACAATTATTAATAATACCGACCATAGTCAAATGTAAAATAAACCAGGTAAATTAATAATTCTATATATTGCAAGGTTAAAATAAAGACTTCGTTGTTGCGAGGTGACTACGGACAGCCGTAAAATGATAACTGTTAAGTTTACAGTCCCCAATTTGAAAGACAAGTAGCGCCATCTTTTGCTAACAAATATTAACATTAAAATACAAAAGCTTATTATAGTGTTCTTAAACTAAAATTATGTTTATTATAGACTAGCTGTTGTTTGCGACTTCGTTCGCGCAGAATTTAAAAAATTAACCTATGGTTTTCATTGATAAATAGCTTTCTAACGGTGAAAGAATTTTTGAAATCGTCCGAATTTTTGAGTTATTTAATACATAATAAAATACAAACTTTTCCTTATCAACGGGGTAATGCGGCCAGCGTTTTGGGAACGTTCCCAGCGGACAGCGATCTGGGACCCATTTTTTATTTGTAATGCTTTTGTACAATTTTTTTTTTTTGTTTTTTATTATTTTATTTTAGTTGTAAATATAGAATGTATAGTAATTAACAAGATATATCAGAAAAGTTCCTTATTAGAATATTAGTAGAGAAAAAAATCGTATTTTTATTATAAAAAGCGTACTTAAGTTTAGATTCAGTGTATAAACACGGCTAGAGTTCCAAGAACATGGTAATAAATCGTCTCCTCACTTCACGTATAATCGATGGCATATTAAAATTGCATTAATTCCGCACACACTCAATATATCGATGTTAACAATTAATCATTCGGAGAAGCGAATAATCGGTACGATATCGAACGCTTGCTTGCCTTTTTTTACTTTTTTAATGTGCTAAAGTCAAAACAAAATTTGTTTTTGATTAGTAACAACGATAAATGGTTTCTCACTTCACCTGAAGTACGTATACTGGGTAAGGTTGGGATTTACCAACGACCCATCGTTGACGGTTCTGGCTTCAACGAAACGAAACTGTTAATGGATTATTTGGCAGGAAAGCAACACTTTTCCTGCCACGCTCACTAATTTACTCTCTCTCTGACTGGACTGGACTGAACGGTTAATTAGTTTTTGTCAACATGTTAACTATTCATTCAAAAAAGACCCGAAGACTGGCTGCAACAAAAAAACCAGTGACTCCCTATATTCATCATCACCAGTTCACTATACGTCCCCACCGAGGGGCCCTGAGGGGTGACTAGGCCGTAGTCAACCACGCTGGCCAAGTGCGGGTTGGTTGACTTCACACATATCTTTGAATTTCTTCGCCGATATATGTAGGTTGCATCACGATTTTTACCTTCACCGTAAGAGCGTCGGATAAATATGTACATATGAAATTCGAAAATGGAAAAACACATTGGTACATAGCGGGATTCAAACTCGGGATCTGCAGTTTACAAGTCAAGAGCTCAACCCCTGAGCCACCGACGCTCTTCCTTCCCTATATTCATTTACGTTAAATCAAACTGGTTGAATGAAAATCGGTCAACGGTTGATTTATCTACTTCGTTGAATCAACGCCCATCTCTAGTTTTATACCTTCACCCCCGAAATCTGACAAAATATAGTAATAATAGCAATTGTACAGTTGACATGTTCGAAGTTTGTCCCCTTCATACAACAAAGGACTGGATACGTGCTTGCTTCACGTGATCCATCATGGACCCGATCATAATTTCCCTATTTAGCGTGTACATGTACTCTTTCATACATTTCTATAACCCGTCATATCATATGTACATATTTACCCGACCCTCTTACGGTGAAGGAAAACTTCGTGACACCTGCACATATCGGCGAAGAAATTCAAAGATATGTGTATTCACGCAAAATACGCGCTAGTCGTGGAGTTGCGGAAAATGGAGCCCATCATGGGTCAAAACCTTTTTTAACCCGTCATATCTAAGTTCACTCCCTTACGAAAACGCATGTCATTTTACACAATACTTTCTTCGTAAATCCTCGGCTTTTGTAGACATTTATCCTCTTTTTCTTTCATGTTTATGATATCTAGCGACCCGCCCCGGCTTCGCACGGGTGCAAATCGGTATAATGCTGATACTAAATACTGCAGCGATTGCAATGTAAGCGCTAAAAATGTGTTAATTTACGACATCATATTTAAAACCTCTAAATCATCAGTGTTACTCTACTATATTGTGAATGTATTATACATGAAAACCTTTCTTATGAATCACTCTATCTATTGAAACCGTATCAAAATCCGTTGTGTAGTATTAAAGATTCAAGCACATACAGGGACAAACATAAAAAAAGCGTTATTGTTTTACACTATGTAAGGATAAGGATTATCTCTTCATATACGTCCATACTTAATATAGATATGAAATACTATTTACTTCCTACTCAATAGGCCGGGGACAAGCGTGAAACCTCAATAAGCGAGACAAATATTGCGGTCCCTTGGACTCTCGTTAATCAGGGTTCCATTGTAATTCTAATTCGATTAAAGCTATGACTTTCTAAACGTGATTTCCTTCATGTTTTCTAACAGATTTTTTATAGTAAAAACTCAAATCGTCATATTTAACTTTTCCATAGTTGCGTGTGTTTCGCACGCTTTCAGCCGGCGACCTCTGGGGGCTGTAATGCGCGGTCACGTCGCACGATCAATCATACGTGTCACGTCGTATCAAATTATTGATGGTGAGATGTTTCTTGTCCCGTTAAAATGTTTAGCGCTTGCCCTCGATTACTTCTTCTATCGCGTCACGCTCTGACATTTGTAGTCAGTTTTCACTGTCGAAACATATGCAAAAACACATTATCATATCTATTTATCAAAGATTAGCTGATGTGCGCGATTTCGTCCGCGTGGAATTAAATAATATAGCCTATGTTACTCGGGAATAATGTAGCTTTCTAATGGTGAAAGAATTTTTGAAATCGGCCCAGTAGCTCTTGAGTTATTTCAATACATACAAAATAAAAAGTTTGTCTCTTTATAATATTAGATATTGCAAGGAATAATAAGTAGCTGTAAATTGGAAGTAAAAATTGTTACTATGATAATGAATTTTAACAGTCGAATTAAACTTGAACTTCTGACTAATTGCCGCACTCGTCAGTCATTAAGGGAGAACCTTAGTAAAGATTTAATAGTTTAGTACGAGTTAAGAATGACATGACAAGAAGAACTTTAAAATGCTGTTTAAAAATAAAAACATATTGTACAATATATCAAAAGCATGATAATAAATTCCCATATATCAGAAGAGCATAGCATCTTGCATCTCTCCGGCGGGCGGGGCTTACCCGCGCTTGGCCCACGTATTTAGACCTCTATGTGAGGTCCCGATGGTAATTTATTAACCGGGGCCCCACAAATACGGACTTTCGAAACGCACCATCCATTTCAAACTGATGGCTATATGAAATTATAAGACCTTTTTAATACTTTCGTATAACGGTGCGAATTCATGCTAATTAAGATATCACATCACGCCTGCTATTAAATAATGGTATTCCATTAATTCTTTTGCATTGGTATTTTAGAAATTCGTATGTTCGACTTTAATCGGTTTATTTTTTTTGTTTCAAGTTTATCATTTATATTTTGTTTATACAAAGTATTGATGATGGCCTTTCATCGCGGTAACATACGTCACACAAAAATGCTTGCGAGTAAAAAAATCAGGCACATTAAATATCATTTTAGACTTAACATTAATTTTATATAATTAAAAAATAAATTGTTAGATACCATAAGTATCAGTCAAAAAATAACTGAAAAAAAACATTAGTGGTAGTAATTTCTACTCAACACTAGATGGCGCTCTTAACATATTTTTATTGGTTTGGAATTTTGACTTTTTGTCAGATTCCAAATTATAAATAAGGTAAATAGTCAAGAACGATGTGGCCTGTGAAATAAACCTAACTAACAAATAAAATATGATACTTAACGTCTTTTAGTTTTTTTACCAATCATCAGATACCTCTGCGTCCTTACAAACCATACATACTCTTTGAAATTTGACAGTGACAGCTAACTTTGAATTTCCGCTTTGTTTTCTTGGTTTTGATATGATACAAACAAATAAGATTTTAAATTATAATTATTCTGAATAATTGCCTCTGCTCTGATTATTACAGCAGTCACATTCTATGTTAGTATGTGTAATATATTTGTGGTATTTAAGTGAAAGTGAAAAGTAAAGAATAATAATGAATAAACAAATAATAGAAAAGCTTAATAAAATAAACAATAATGTGTGCCCGGAATTCACGTTTGATAATCCTTTGTTAGATCGAAACGTAACCAATGCATTATCAAAGACTTTTATTAAAATACTCGATGTGTTAAAGAATAATAACCTTCTCTCTCGTCTCTCTGTTCTCGATATGATAAGAAAAAATTTTCAAACTGCGGAAGATCATTTAAAAATTGATGATTTAATAGAAATAATTAAAGAATTTTACTCCAATTTGATACAAAAAACGGCGTCAGAAGCACAAGAAAATGTGGAAAAGACTTTAGATGCATTTTTACTTCGTAATATAGGAAACAGCGTGATATCCGCCAAATATGAATCTCAATTAAACCCAGATGTTATCCAATCATTGATTAATCTGAAGCAGGACAATATTTTTGATGTACTTTCTAAAGATGTTATAAACTGGAATGTAAATGATTGCAAACAAAGATGTATTTTGAAAGAATTGTTCACAAATGATCAGATTACTGATGAAATAAAACTTTTGGATGATATTTTTATTAAAATGATACCAGAGTTAGAAAAGTTTTTTCTAGAAATGGCTCCTAGCTTGACGGATAATACTAATGATTTAGAGACATTCTCTGATGTTAAAATAAAAGAATTAATTAAAATGTGTGCAATTTCTCCCAAAGGTTTTCAAATTTGTTGTGCAATTTTGAACTTTATCTTCATAACAAGCAATTACAATTTAAATATGCAAAGATTTATAGCAACATTTGTAAATAACATAAAAACAAACTGCACAAATAATTCATTTTACTCATTATATCCAAATCATGTAAACCACATTGTTTTACTTTTAGATTTGAATGATGAAGACTTACCACATTCTATAAAAAATATGTTTATCAAAGAAACTGTTAAATATTTAAAAATGTTACATAATTATGATGAAAGTAATTTAATAATGTTGTTAAGTCATTTTCCAAGGTGGTTTGATATTTATTTTGATTCTTAATATTGTATAAATTAAATTAAACCAAATTAAGAATTTTATAATTATTTTCAATTCACAGCAATAAATAACGTCCAATTACCTTTACCTAATACTTAATATAAGATATTAGTATACAAACCTCTGAGTTAGAGAGTTAGAGGGGCTTCTTTTCATCGCTAGAGTATATGGTAGACTTTTTCAAGATTTCTAGGAATTCTTTAATGATTTTGTCAGTCGGTTGGCCCACTGGCGCCATCTAGTGGTGGGTAGAAAAACTCCTTCAATATGGTCGATCACAATCTTCAATCTCAAAGCACGATACTCAGCGCATATTTTAGTACCCTTCTTTGCGCTTTAAATGTAATTTAATGGAGGGAATACTAATATTCGCTGAATGCCACACAAGACTTTTATAAATTAAGCCAAATTACACATACTTAGTCTTTGAAAAAAAACTTTCACCAATAAAAACACTACTATACTCTTTGAAAATACCGTAAGCGAAGAAATGGCGGTCAAGTAAATGACGCAGTTTTTGGATTTATAATTTGTTTATTTTGTTAAGATAAAGTGGATTTTTCTTATGATTATCATGTTATAGATTAAGTGACACGTTAATAAATATAAAGTGTTTTTTTAATTCGATTTTCATTTCAAAAGTTGCTATCGAGGTAGCGCCTCTGGTAGCTAATAATGAGTAAAAGACGCCGGGCTTCGTCGGTGGCGAGCCGTGGGGCTGACGGTGATGATAGTGATGATTTCGTGGAACTGAGTAACCCGGGACCGCCACCTTCCCGAAAGAAGAAGAAGTTGGAACCGGTATGCAATACTACAATATTGACAGTTATTTTATGTTCATCTCAACAAAACAAAAATCCAAAGAGATATTATACATAGAGGGAGCACTCCATACTAATTTGACATTAAAAAGCGTGCCAAAAAGAAATTATTAAAAAAAAAACTTGCCAGTATCATGAAAAAATTTCACAAGTTTGGGAAATCGTGTGTTTTTTTTTAAATTTTAAAATATACAGTAGAATAAAATAAAGCATTCATTAAAACGTTAATTATCGTTTTTCATTATTATTATTTTATTTAAAACAATTTAAATCCAAACAATTTTTAACAAAGACCATTTTTGTTTTATGGTTGTTATAAATTTTTAATTAGCGTTTTAAAAATGTTTCTATTAATTATTATATTAAACTTTAGTAAATACTATGAAATACAATTTAAATTTGAGAAAAGAGGTTACACTCGGTCGACTTTTTATGTCGGCAAATGTAATTTAGAGGTTAACACTTAGGGAGATTTCCCTACATTGGACCTCCGGAGGTCAAAGAAAATGCCTCACTTTTAGGCATCGAGTGTTCCATCTACAGTATAATACATCTTTGCAAAAATCCTTTTTATTGCAACCTGAGCCGAGAAAATATTTGAATGCTATAATTACGAAATATGCAAATTAAAATTATGAAGGAAGGTATTTAGTTAAAAAGGAATTGTAATTTCCTGTATGGAAATAGAAATTTGAAAATGACTTCAAAAGACTACATTTAATTAGAATTCAAATTAAATCTCTATAATGTACAGTCGAAACTGCATTAGTGAGTATCCAAGGGACCGCGATGTTTGTCTCGTTTATAGTGATTTCTCTCTAATCATGTATTTCGTTCATGAAGGTTGTCCCTGGGACCCAGAGAATCCAGCAAATTATTATGGACGTTTATCGCTTATCCAGTATTTATACAGAGTATAAGGTATTTTTTTTAAATTTCAGAGTGAAATATGCCAACATTTGTATGACACCATACGGTCATACAAGAAGGACGATGGGTCCCTTCTATGTGACTCTTTCATCAGAGCTCCAAAACGACGACAGGAGCCACAGTACTATGAAGTGGTATCACAGCCTATTGACTTGCTTAGAGTTAGTATAAAACTGTATTTAAATTATCCTAGCTGTTTGTGACTTCATACATGTGGAATTAAAAAATATAGCACATGTTACTCAGGGATAATGCAGCTTTCTAATGGTTAAAGAATGTTTGAAATCGGCTCAGTAGTTTTTGAGTTATTTCAATACAAACAAAAATACAAAGTTTCTCTCTTTATAATATTAGTATAGACTACCTGTTGTTCGCAACCTGATCTGCATGGAATTAAAAAAATATAGCAAATGTTACTTAGGGATAATGTAGCTTTCTAACAAAGATTTTTTGAAATCTGCCCAGTACTTTGTGAGTTATTTCAATAAATACAAAGTGTTCCTTATAGTATTAGTATAGATTTTCTTGGAAAATTCTCAGATATCTTAAAGTTTTGATGTCTTTAAGGTTTTTATCCTTGCCGATGGAGTCCTTTCCAGTAATCTCTGTTCTATGCCAACATTTTGACCTTCTGATACGACAAAACACTTTTTTATTTTTGATGTCATACAGGTGCAACAAAAATTAAAAACGGACACATATGAAGATATTGATGAATTGTCAGCAGATATTGAGTTATTAGTCAACAATGCAAAGGCATTCTACAAATCTGATTCAGTAGAGTATAGAGATGCCATAGACCTATGGAAGCTGTACACACAGAGCAGGCAGACTCTTGAAAATGGTATGTATTGCTACCTGATAAGTGGAACTCTGAGTAGTGAAACCTCTATAAGTGAGAAAAATATTGCAGTCCCTTGGAATCTTGCTTATCCAGGATTCACTTTTTATATAAACATTTCATACATGCCCAAGACTTTTTTTTGCTACAAAAGTTTTTTTTTTAAATAAGCTCCGATCTTATTTTATTTTTATTACCTTTAATTGAGTAACTGGCTGGCTCGGGACTGTCAGAAATTTAAAAAAAAATAATAATAAGTACACTATGTGTTCTTCCGGAGTATGTTCTATATCTATGCCATTATTGAAAGACATTTACCCACTTCGGAGATATCTTCAAACATCCGTCCATTGTAACTTTCGCATTAATATTAGTAAAGTAGTATTTTTATTACTAAAACAGGTGAAGAAATAAAAACACCTAAAGTGTCCCGCAACGGTTCCTCGAGCAGAAGATCTGATGTTGCCGAGGATCTGTCGGAAACCTCTACTAACAATGAAGATGATATTTTTGAAGAACTCTTTAATGCTGTAAGTTACTACAATAAATAAATTATTCTGATAATTAAAACACCCTCATTAATATTGATATTGTGGTTTAAATTTCTAGTCACATAATGTCCAAAAAAAAAATAATTTATTAGGTAATGTTTTTCGTTGTGCTAAAATTTCATTCTCTACATAGTCGAAATGCAAAAAATATATATATTTTGAAGGTAATGACAGCAAATGTGGACGGTAGACCACTCTACCCTCAGTTCCAATTCCTACCGTCGAAACGTAGGTATCCAGAGTACTACAATGTGATAGACTCACCCATAGACCTGAAGACAATCGCTCAGAAGATACAAGCCGGGGAATATTCTAATTTGACAGAATTAGAGAGAGATTTAGTACTAATGGTTAGAAATGCGTGCTTATTCAATGAGCCTGGAAGTCAGATTTATAAAGACGCGAAGACTTTGAAGAAGGTAATTTATTTTTTTAATACTTTACTGCTACATGTCAGGCCGAATTTCCAAACGCCACTCAAATTTAAGCGTCGCTTAAAATCAAAATGGTTAAAAAAAAGGTTAAAGGGGTTGACCCATGATGGGCTCCATTTTCCGCAACTCCACGACTAGCGCGTATTTTGCGTGAATACACATATCTTTGAATTTCTTCGCCGGTATGTGCAGGTTGGATCACGATGTTTTCCTTCACCTAAGAGCGTCGGTAAATATGCACATATGAAAATCGAAAAACACATTGGTACATGCCGGGATTCGAACTCGGGACCTGCAGTTTACGAATCAAAATGGTATCAAAATACTTTAACAGCTACTTTTATGTCCCAATGCTCAAACGCCACTCAAATTTAAGCGTAGTTTAAAATCTAAGTGGTGACAAAATTAAACAAGATCGCTATAGAATTTGGAGTTTAAACGTGGACGTGTAAAACGCTCTCAAAAATTTGTTTGAAGAAAATTCGGCATTTAGTAATTTAATGTTCCATTAATGTCAATTGTATACACTAAATTAGCCAAAACCAGTCAAAATGAATATGTTACTGCCACACATATGCTACATATGTGCAATGACAGTGGTCGTTTCGCTATTTTGGCGAATTTAGTGGTCACCTGCTTGTTAATCACTTGTCAATTTTAAAAAAAATCTTCATAAATATATGCATGTTTTTTACTATTTATTAAAGATAATACAAGTACGTAAGCAAGAGATCGACCAGCATGGTCGGAGTGGTCCTGCGAAGACTTCAGAACGTATTCGGAGTAAGAGGTCTTCTCGTGTCGGTCCTGTGCCCAGCAGCCGAGCGCTCGCCATCATGGACCCCTTGGGGTCCGAAGATACGGATGTCAAGGTATTTTATGTTTAGATTTTGTTCTGGATGTCTTACGCACGAAATCTGAATCTTAATCTTAAGCCTTATTCGCACCAGGATAGTATTTTAATCGAGTAGCAAGTAGCATTTATCCGAACAAAGGATTTACTACAGTTTGGACTCGTTTAAGCCGAAACCTACGCGCTAGGGTAGTAATTTAGTAACTAAACGTGTCCGAACAGCAACATTACAGTAGAATAGATTAGTCAATCCTTTGTTCGGGTACTTGCTACTTGCTACTCGACTAAAATACTATCCTAGTGTGTACAAGGCTTCAGAGTAAGCGCCTTATTTATAGTCTGGAAGAACACCTAGGCTACTTACTGAGTATTTCCCGTACGGACGGAGTCGCAAGCGACAGCTTGTTTAAAGCAATAATGTTGTGAAAGACACCTGTGTACTAAACTCTAGGAGATTGCGATAGTCGCTAATGCTTCGGTTTCATTAGACCGAGTTCGAGATAAAAGAGGACTTAACCCTCAATAACCTGGAGTTTCAATTTTGATACCAATATTTTAAACCGAATGTTCACATTACTTTGTAAATTAGGGTACCAAGGGTGAAACTGAAGCAAAATCTCTGTTTTTATCGCGAACTCGGTCTAATGAAGCCTAAGGTTTAGAGACTGAAATATCAGATTTGCGTATCCTTGTGTAAAAGCTGATTATTATTTCCAGCACTCTGAAGACAGTGGTGGTGACAGTGATGATGATAAAGTGGATAATGAAGATACGCCGCAGTGGAAACTTCTAGAAACTGTTAGAAATCATCTTGGACCTAATGGTAAACTGTGATAACTTTATTTTCAATATTTTTTGTAAGACCATATAATAATTATTTTTTTGTCTTCTTAACTACTAAAAATAAAAAATACTAATTAGATATAGAAAACAGCATAAAAGAAAAAATACAAGAGAGCTAATTCAATAAAGATTTTATGACTTTGTTTTGTCAATTTTTGACAATGACTGGGGGAAAGAGGCGCTAGTGAGCTGTCACAATTTAGTTTGACGTATCGCTAGCCCTATGGCTTCATTAGACCGAGTTCGCGCAAAAAATAGAGATTTTGCTTTGGCGCAAGGCCGTTTTTTGGGTGACATCGGTCTAATGAAGCCGTGCAGTACCAGTTCTAATATCCTTGTCGGTTTATACTATTATTTTAAATTAACTTTGTGGCTGTTTGTCTTGAGGGGAAATACAATAAAATCACATATTAATAAAACTATTTTATATACGTAGTTTTCTAATATAGGTCTACAATGATATTATGGCACTCGGAAAATATGTGAACTAACAATGTCATCTTGACAGCGTCACATTTTAACCAATCAGGGAAATGCAGCTGAGGGATTTTAAAAGAAGTTAGGAAATTTTTACCTATTGTTGTCCCTAAAACTTTGTAGGCGCCCCCGGTCAATGTCAAAAAGTGCCAAAATACCCACGTAGAACATAGAAAGAGAAAGGTATAGAAGTGGTGATAGCATATACGTACAAAACATGCCTTACATTACGTCATACGTATGTTGTGTGTGCATCACTTTACTGCTTTAAACCAATAACATGTCTCAAGCCTTTGCCTGGGACGTATGAAATATTAGTTCCCCAAAAATATGTCACATTTGTTTGGGTCTTGGTACTGGACCCAAACAAACAAAATCGCATACGGAGAAAGTGACCAAAGATCTGTGTCACTGTCTTTGTCACGTTACGTATATTTCGTATTAATGTGTCACTTTCGCTGTCAATTTGACATATGTCATGTCTGATCTACTTCTAATCTATGTATATCTTACATTTTTAATCAACTGACATTAACTGTCAACTTAAACATGCTTCTTAAAAATAATAAAGAAAATATCAACCACGGAGGTTGCACTACATTTCTGCTACAACTTGTCCTCAGGCACTCCAACGGCGGAACCGTTCTGGAAACTTCCATCACGTAGAGAATACCCCGATTATTATAAAGAGATAAAAAATCCAATGTCTTTGAATCAAATAAAGAATAAAATAAGACGCGGTAATTACGGTACTGTGTCCGAAGTGGCCGGTGATATGAATATAATGTTTGAAAACGCTAAACAATACAATGTACCGAGTTCTAGATTGTATAAGGATGCTGTTAAATTGCAAAGGTAAGTGAATTATTTCAGGAGACTTAAATTTTAGCTCACTTTTTCTTTATCTTTTCTTGTAACCCTACGGCTTCATTAGATCGAGTTCGCGATAAAAATGGACTTACGCCAAAGGAAAATTCTCCGTTGTAATCCTATGGCTTTATTGGACTTAGTTCGCGGAAAAAAGAGAGACGTTGCTCGGGCGTAAGGCTGTTTTTTGCGTGACATCGGTCTAATGAAGCCGTAGAGTGAAGACATGATGGTTTTTGACCGGGGATGGGATGCATAGGAAGGGGAAATGTTCTCTTACTGTGTGTCCTCTTTTGATAGTCAATGCATGTCTAAAGCAATTTAAAATCTGCAATGGCAATTTGGCGAAATGTTACTGTACATCAAGTTATTTCTTATTAATAATTAAATAAATTAAAATAAAATCCATGGGTCACTGTCACTTCGCTATTTTGGCGAATTCTGCCAAAATAACCGTTTCGTCTAATTGTCGATTCCACAATTTTTTGTGATCACAAACTTTTAGTACATATTTATAGAATTAAATCTATGTTAGCAATCCATTTTTATTAAACAACTAATTTGTGATTAAATGTTTTTTTTTTCTAATAAAGAAAATCCAATAACTAGCGAATAAAAAGTCTTTATTATAATATTTTCTTGTAGATTAATGCAACAACGTGTACAAGAACTGTTAGATATCGTGTTGAGCTCCTCCAGCGACGATGAAAGTCTGTCTTCAGTCAAAAACACACAGACACAAGTCGCGACACCACGGCCTAGAGGTAAATATAACTAAATAACAAATATAAAAAGAATAAAAACAAAAAAAAAAAAAATTTAAATCATAATCTGGGATCTATACTAGAACTCGTAAATTACAAAATATTTTTGATAACTCACTTTCTCTCATATAAATATCTTTACATATCCTTATTTAATACGAAATTACTGAAATACGACGAATATAAAAATGGTATTTTTTGGATGGATGTGATTCCTTTGGATTTGATTCCACCTTTGGACAGAAACAATACCTACATACAATTTAAACACAACTATGTCTGTGAGCAGTGGTCGTTTCGCTATTTCGGCGAATTCGAGTAGAAGTTTGGCTATTTAACATTTTATTTTTGTTTTTTTTTTTTATTTATTTCCAGGTCGTCCACGTATAAATCCATTGCCATCATCATCTCAGTCTCCAGCTCCGAGTTTACCTAAACCTAATATGCCGTTAAGAAAAAGACTACATTATATATCTAAAAATGTGGTAGAATTCACATATGCTGATGGTAGACAACCGATATTAGCGTTTATGGAGAAACCGAGCAAGAAATTATATCCCGAATACTATAATGTTATTGAAAGGCCAATTGATATGATCACTATTGAAACTAATATAAAGGTAAGGATCCTATGGACACTACTGTAAGTCATGAATTTTAAATTTGTATTTTATATGTTTTTTGCAATTAACTTGATGAATACTTATTTTAAGAATATTATAAAGATAAAGAAAGGATTATGATTTGTTGGAGATTTTGGTATAGACAGAAAATAAATTTGTTTTACATCAAGAATTTCCAACAATTTTTCGTATATGTCGCAATGAGAAGAAGAAATTAGTTTAAATTCGAATAACGTGTTCGATGAGTACTGACATTGATCAATCATAAATGAGTGATCGTTACGAAAGCATAGTTTGTATGGTAAATGGGTCATGAGCCATGTATCTGAACTAATTATAATGTGATTGAGAAGTGCAGAGTGTATTCCTTGATTCCGACATCACCCAGTGCCGCCCACGAGTGATATTAACCCATAGTAATTCTGATAACGTGCGACTTACGTCGTTATATATATAAAGTTTAAAGTATGTTTTTTTAATTAAAATAAGAGTATTGACGCTATATTTTATTTTAATATAAAAATCAGGTAAATTTTTCTCCGAGTCCCTTATAAAATTAAAAAAAAACTTTTATCTTTTTTTTATAGAACGACCGTTACAACAATGTAGACGAATTAGTATCAGATTTTACTCTTATGTTCTCTAATTGTCGTCAATTCAACGAAGAAGGTTCTATGATATACGATGACGCGAATGTTCTAGAGAAAGTCATGAACGACAAGTTAAAAGAACTAAATGCAGTTAATTATGAAAAGAAAACACCGATAAAAACTTTTAAACCTGTAAAAGCAAGGCAATTGTCGCCTTTTGAACAGAAATTGAGGACTTTATATGGCGCTATTCGGGATTATAGAGACCCTAAAGGTAATTTAAAAAATGGAGTTACACACATTTACATATTGACCTATTAATTTATTTTGAAATAATTATAGCATGTAGATTACGAAACAAATTACATGTAATAAATTTGAAATGAAATGTAATGAAGTTAATTAAATTGCAAAATATTTTTTTTCTGACATACAATTTCGAAAAAAAAAATTACGATTGCCGAAACATTGTAATGAAAACATAACTTTTTTTTATAAAATATTGCGTTTTTGTAAAAATAAGTTATTTTTCTATCCAATATTTTGGTTTTTATTTGTAATATTATTTCTATTAATAATGCAAATTATATAATTAATTTTATATCTTCCAGCTTACCGACAATTAGCATTAATATTCATGAAGTTACCGAGTAAAATTGAATATCCAGATTATTATGAATTGATAAAAAATCCAATAGATATGGAGAAAATTGCACATAAATTAAAAAACGGTTCATATAATACTGTTAATGAATTAGCATCGGATTTTATACTAATGTTCGATAACGCTTGTAAATATAATGAACCGGATTCACAAATATATAAAGATGCATTGATACTACAGAGAGTGTGTTTACAAACTAAACAAACATTGAGGTACATATTTATATTTCTTCCTTAATTTAAGGTTTTTGACCTTGTCGGTGGAGTTCCTTCCAACACTCTCTTTCCTGTGCCAACATCTTGATTTTCTGATACGACACAACGTCCACTTTCTTTTTTATTTGATCTATATAACTTCCCCTCGGTCTTCCTCTCTTTCTCTTTCCTTCTATTTTGCCTTCTATAATTGCGGTTATCAGGTCGTCGTCTCGTATCAGATGCCCCAACTTCTTTCCTCTTCTATCTATTGTGTTTTAGATTTATGATGTATTATGTAAGTAGAAAAAAAATGGAAATTGTTATATTGTTAACAAATTTTAACATATTACGCTTGGGCTTCATTAGACCGACTTCGCGATATAATATATTTAGCTGTATCGAAACGCTTTATCGCGAATTCTGTCTAATGAAGCCATATGATACTGATAATAGCATTGTTATGTTCCTGAAAGGAATCGAACATAACAAATTTCATTTTTTATTAGATTTAGCTTTTGTTTACTTTTTGCTGGTCTTTAAATATAGTAATAGTAAAGATTTAAATAGTTTTGAAATTTAAAGTTTTAAGCGGGCTGCAGACGATCAGTTTTTTAATTGTACAGTTTTAATTGTGCAGTTAAAACTGGCGTTACATACGTCAACTTTAACTGCACAGTCGAACTGTACAGTTGCCAGTTATGCCTACACCTCACAGTTTTAACTGCGCAGTCAAATTGTACAGTTAAAAGTGAGCGTCTGTAGCCGGCTTTACATATAATTGACTTTATTAGGGAAGATGAAGATTCAGTGCCGGATGTCCCTGCTGCTGTGCAGGAGCTCCTGCTCACACTCTTCACATCGGTATACAATCATCAGGATGAAGAGGGCAGGTAATTTATTTTTTAAAATAAGATTGATTTATTTACAAATTAACGATCATTGTCATAACTGGAGCAATATTATGACTAATTCTCTGAAAGTTTTATGGCGGCTTTACACACTCGCCTAGAGCCTCTCGGCTATAGTCTCGGACTAGTAGGCTCTCGTCGGAAGCACACTACATACTCGTAGATATCGATCGAGGCAAGGAGACTCGGGCGCAAAAACTAACACACGACCGGGACACACCAAGACGAGAACAAGATGTCTCCCTCTCGGCTTGACTCGAGGTGTCTCTGCGAGTGTCTACAGCCACCATTACATAATTTATATTATTTTTCGTCTAAAATTGTTATGAAATGAACTCGTATTTTTTTTTAATTATTATATTAAATTGACACCATAAATAAGGTTATGAATACATCCTTTTTTCCCCTTTTTAAAATAGCTGAAAAAATATTATTAAAACTTATATGATAACATTTCCTCAGTTATAAAATTTTTATTGATCTTTACTTACCAGATTTTATATAAATATCTAATTTAATTACACAAATATTAAATAAAATAATTATTATTTCCAGATGTTATTCGGACAGTATGGCGGAACTGGCTGAACACGACGAGGCGTCTAACGGCGAGAAAGTCCGCGCGATCTCACTAGACTTGGTGAAGCGACGTCTGGATAAAGGACTATACAAGCGTTTAGATCATTTCCAACAGGATATGTTTGCTGTATTTGAAAGGTAAGAAAAATATATTTATTGTTACAAAATACTATAAAGCAAAACATCGTGATGTCTGCACATATCGGCAAAGAAATTTAAAGATATGTGTGAAGTCACGCAAAATACACGCTAGTCGTGGAGTTGCGAAAAATGGAGCCCATCATGGGTTGAAACCTTTAACCTTTCTTAACCTTTAAAGCAAAAAAAGGAAAATGTGGTAAAAAATAGAGGTAAACTAGGTTGTTATGCCTATGTTATTTCATAAGCTGTTTTTTTATATTTTCTGATAGACCGAGAATACCGATTTTGGTGTATATCCCTATGACACTTGTATTCACTCGGCTTCATTAGACCAAGTTTGGGATAAAAATGGACTTAAAAAAGAAGGAGTATAAGTCAGTTTTTATCGCGAACTCGGTCTAATGAATAAGCACAATAAGTCGGTTTTTATCGCGAACTCGGTCTAATGAAGCAGCACAATAAGTCAGTTTTTATCGCGAACCCGGTGTAATGAAGCAGCACAATAAGTCAGTTTTTAACGCGAAGTCGGTCTAATGAAGTAGCACAATAAGTCAGTTTTTATCGCGAACTGAACTCGGTCTAATGAAGCAGCACAATAAGTCAGTTTTTATCGCGAACCCGGTGTAATGAAGCAGCACAATAAGACAGTTTTTATCGCGAACTCGGTGTAATGAAGCAGCACAATAAGACAGTTTTTATCGCGAAGTCGGTGTAATGAAGCAGCACAATAAGACAGTTTTTAACGCGAAGTCGGTCTAATGAAGTAGCACAATAAGTCAGTTTTTATCGCGAACTCGGTCTAATGCATCAGCACAATAAGTCAGTTTTTATCGCGAACTCGGTGTAATGAAGCTGGGGCATGAAACGTAAGTCAGTATCGTCAGGGGCATAAGACAGAATGCAGAGTATAAGAGTTAAAAATATTGACATTTCTCGTAGAGCTCGTCGTCTCTCGCGAACAGACAGTCAGATATTCGAAGACTCAGTAGAACTTCAGACTTACTATACTGAGCAGCGAGACGCGCTGTGCCGCGCCGTGCTGCGCTCGCCCGCGCTCGCCTTCACCCGCGACGCGATCGCCACCAGCGTGGAGCTCGTCAAGCAGTGCAAGCTGCTGCAGGAGAATGAGGATGAGGATGAGACCAGGTCAGTTGGGGTTAGGGAAATCCTATCCAACTCTTATAAGAAAATTATGGGAACGGGCGGGGATTGGGAGAGGGGACGCATAGGAAGAGGTATTATCCTCTTGCTGTGCGTCTCCTATTCCGTGGATTAAGGATAGGCAACGCATCTGCAAT
Organism: Papilio dardanus tibullus; assembly: GCA_013186455.1. Lineage (NCBI taxonomy): Eukaryota > Metazoa > Arthropoda > Insecta > Lepidoptera > Papilionidae > Papilio > Papilio dardanus. The sequence continues at coordinate 201,828 of QDHC01002943.1, forward strand.
TGCAGATGTCTATGGGCAGCGGTCGCTTCGCTTTTTCAACGAACTGCAGATACATCGCTGACCAATATGTAAGCAAGGTGATCTCACTGGCTGTCGCACGCGGCTCTATCCGCGCGGGATTAAGAAAACTATACCATTATTTACCAGATTATTACCGTTGTGTGAAATTCGTAATGTAAATCACATACAAAATATATATTTTTTTGTATATTCGCCTGTGTTCTACCAAAGTATGTTCTACGTGCCATATTTTATGGAGATCTGTTGAGTTGTTCTGGACATAATTTTATCCATCCATCCATACTAACTTTCGCATTTATTTTTTTTTCTTAGGTCTAGTACAGACGACTCTATGCCCGCGGGCGCTGCGCCGCTCAACACTCAGTACCACAAGGGAGACTTTGTTTACGTACAGCCTGATAAAGGCAACAAGGAACCCTCCATAGTGCAAGTAGAACGAGTCTGGACCAACAACGAGGGTGTACCAATGATGTACTGCAATGCATACTTCAGGTAATACTTTGTTTCTTTTTAATACACACATATTGTAGTCCCTTTCACTCTCTTAGATAAAATAGAGACAACAATATACACGATCGCTGAAGGTTTGCCGATGAGCACCCCTCCCGCCTCTAGAGTACGGTCAGCATCGTCAGAGAAAGTAGCCGATACGTAATTATCAATTAATTATTTATTGTGATTTTTGTTGTTTTCGTCAAAACTAATTTTTTGTAATTTTTCTTACGTCTTTGTTTCTTTCATTCATTAAATATTAATAAGTCTTGTAAGAAACTAGTGTACAAATTCGAGCGATAATAAATTATTGGAACCAAAGGAGAATGCGCAATCTGGTCTACCTAGTCAACAGCAACGAGCCATATGTCGTTGGAAAGGTCTTTGCTTATACTTTATTTTTGTGTATGACGGTAAATGTGTAGCTTATGGGGTTATCGAGTTATTGTCAAAAATAATAGCAAAGTGTTTAGTTTCAATTAGCTTCTAATTAGAGCAGACTTACATTTAGTGTACTGAAGTTTGTCAATATTCGCAGGGAATAGAGTAGGAAGTGACGTGGGGACAGTTTTTTTTTTTTAAATCTGTGGCAAACTAGTAAGCGGGTACGTGGATTCGCCGAAAGAGCGAAGCGACATCTGCTATTACAGATGCTTTTTCTACCGCCCTAATGAAGCAGGGGACTCACTGGAATAGGATATTTCCCCTTCCTATGTGTCCCCTACCCTGCCAAATACTCCTACTCTTCCCATCCTTTTCTTATGAGATAACAATGGGAACGTAAAGTGGACTAACATTAAGCCTCCCGCACTCATTAGGCGATCGTTTCGCTACTTCGACGAGTGTAGGTCGCCGTTTAGTCGTTTGGCATCGTTTAAAATAAAAAAAAATGTCCCTACCCGAGTACCCTAGAGTAGGGACCCTATTACCTGTAAATACTGACAGAGTTCAGTACAATAGATGTAAGTCTACTCTTAGTAGAAGCAAATTGAAAATGTACATTTTGCTATTATTTTTGACAATAACTCCAGAACCCCATAACCTACAATTTACATTCATTTAAAAAAATAAAGTATAAGCAAAGACCTTTCCAACGATATATGGCTCGTTGCTGTTGACTAGGTAGACCAAAGTCCTTAGGACTTTGCGCATTCTTCTTTGCTGCAACGAATGCATTAATACCTACAGGGCTTTCTATAAGGGGTTACATATAAAAAAAAATATTTCCAGGCCTCAAGAGACATTCCACGTGCGCACGCGCAAGTTCCTCCAGCAGGAGGTGTTCAAGACGGAGACGCACCGCGCGGTGCCCCTCGACCAGGTCACGGGACGCTGCTATGTCATGAATGTTAAAGAGTACTTCAAATACAGACCTGAAGGTGATTGTCTTATAGATGACTAGCTGTCGACCGCGACTCCGTCCACGCGGTATTAATTAAAACATCTTCAAAATTTCAGCGAGTTAGTGAGGAGTTCTGGAGATACTTTCTAACAAACAGCAATCAATGCAATTTATAATATTAGTAAGAAGTAAGATATAAAGATGTGTTCCGACACACTTGTCTGGCCTGGTTAAAAAAAATAATGCTGGAAGCTCATCTGAGCGAGTAGGAAAGGCGCTATTTTGACAGAAAAAAAAAACATTTTGTCAAAAATTTAAGTTTAAAAAAACTAAACAGAATCTCAAGAAATGATTTTTATATAAGCAGACAAGAAATTTAAATATAAACTTTGACCGTTAATGAGTTATTGTAATTTACTTTGACATCAGGCGGGGGTCACTTTTTTAAATTTTACAAGTACATGCGAGAAACCTCTATAAGCGAGAGTGATTATCTGGTCCCGACGACCTACCTCCATATGCGATAAACTCGGATTAGAAAGAAACCTCTATAAACAAGTCAAATATTGCGGTCACTTGGACTCTCGTTTCAGTTCGACTGTATTAAAATGATTATGATATTTTACCCCAGGCTATGCGGATAAAGACGTGTATGTATGCGAAAGCCGCTACAGCACCAGATACCGTCTGTTCAAGAAGATCAAAGTATGGGAAGGTACGGAGAAGGAAGTCGCTCTTATACAAAGAGATGTAAGTTATTCATTTTAGGGTAATTTTACTTGATAACAGCGTATATTGCATTACTACGACGATACAGAAGATAGCAACATATGCATTCCGCGTACAGACTAATGCAACGTTAAAATATTAGTATGCAGATTTACTATTTTTGACAACCCCACTCCTTGTAATTTAAAATAAATAATACTCCCCATGTACACCCATAGTCCTTAGGTAACTGTTGACTGGGTCACGGAGGACACATTTTAGTCCCTTTAGGTGGTTCTACTGCAGAAGTGGACGCAGAAGGGGGAATATCCTCTTTCTGTGTGTTTATTCTGCCGATTAAAGTTAGGCAACGCATTGCCAAATGTCTTTGGGCAGCAGTCATTTCGATGTTTTTGCAAATTAACGTCATCAGACATATATAAAAACAATGTTACGTTTTTAGGTGCCTTTAGAACCGAACAGAACAGTGTCGGTATTCAGAGAGCGGGTAGAGAAGCACAAAGATGAATTAGCAGAGTTGGAGGTGTTGGAAAATATACAGGAGAAAGATAGACCGGTTAGTAATTATTTATATCTATACTAATAGTTGCTTGTCGCTTCATAATATTTTTTTTTTGTAATCCGTGCGAACGACTTCGAGAACAACATTTAGGTTACTAATATTTGTGTGTGTCAATTACATGGTGACTGCCTAGAACCTAAATTACATCCACAGTTAATACAATACTATACTAAACAATAAAAATTGCCACGGGGTGAGATTGCCAAAAGAGATAGGTCCCTATAGATTTTGGCAATCCCATCCCAAATAAGGACCCTATCTGTTTTGGCAATACCTTCCCCAATAGGGTCCTTATCTGTTTTGGCAATCCCTTCCCAAATAGGGTCGTTATCTGGTTTGGCAATCACATCCCACCCTATCTGTTTTGGCAATCTCATCTCAAATAGAGGACCCTATTGCTTTTGGCAATACCATCCCATGCTTTTACAGAATCATTTTTTTTTCTTATTTATATTCCAGGACGTAGTAATGTACAATCCTTTAGGCACCGATGATGAGAACACATACTACGAGCAGTATAATACAGTATGTTCCGGCGTAGTGAAGACCGGGGACTACGTGTATGTTGTGACTGACGGCGGCAAGCAGATGATAGCTCAAGTTGATACTATATGGGAGACTGGAGAGTTAGTATAGCTATCTATACTAATATTATAAAGAGACAAACTTTGTATTTTTGTATATATTGAAATAAATCAAAAACTCCGAGCCTCTGGGCCGATTTCAAAAATTCTTTCACCATTAGAAAGCTGCATTATCCCCGAGTAACATAGGTTATATTATTTTTTTCCACCTGGACCAAGTCGCGCACAACAGCTAGTCTATACTAATATTATAAAGAGAGAAACTTTGTATTTTTGATTTTTTGTATGTATTGAAATAACTCTGGAACTACTGGACCGATTTTAAAAAAACGCGGACGAAGTCGTGAGCAACTGCTAGTTATTTAAAAAAAATGTTTTACAATTTCACACTATAATTTTCCTCACTTTTTTACACTTTTTACTTTGTTTCAGTAATAAATGTTATTTCCGAGGACCTTTTCTCATCTTTCCCGCTGAAGTTGCAAACGTTATTAACAAGGTATTTATTATTTTCTTTGTATTTATTTAATTTGTTCCATATAATATTATGTTTTTTTTAATATTTGTTTTCAGCCGTTTTATAAACAAGAGGTATTGTTGACTACAATGCATGATACAAGTCCACTCGTGGGTATCGTGGGCAAGTGCGCTGTACTGGACTATGATGATTATCTCAAATGTAAGATATTTTTATATATTTTTAAATATGAAAATATAAAAAAATACGTTTTTTTTTCGTAGATAGTTGCGATATTCTAAAATTCTCGAAAGAGTTGACAGACTTTTTCAACTAAAAAAAAAGATATTTTTTGATTATCCAATTTTTAGCTATTTAAATTTTTCTAGATAGAGATTATTCAAAATTCACTTAGTTGGTATTAAATTGCAATACGTACGTGATTAAATAAAAAAAACACTTTTTTCGTGTATCTTTTTGATAGACTGAACTATATTTGTTATTTATTTATTGTAATAGGACCAACAGCCATATACAGTCAAGCTTGGATAAGTGAGAATCATTCTCTGGTCCCGACGCACAACCTTCATAAGCGAAAAGCCTGATTAGAAACCTGTAGAAGCGAAACAATTATCCCAGTCCCTTGGACGAGAGTCGAGAGCTTATCCAAGTTCTACTGTATTACTGAGTAGACATAGCATTGATTTGTATTATATAAAAACTCTATTTTTTATTACTTATCTATACTAATATTATACAGAGAGAAACTTTGTATTTTTGTATGTATGAAATAACTCATGAAGTATTGGGCCGATTTCAAAAATTCTTTCACTCGTAGAAAGCTACATTATCACCGAGTCACATAGGCTATATTTTTTAATTCCACGCCGACAAAGTCGCGCGCAACAGTCAGTCTTAAATATCTTAAATATCAATATTCCAGGTCGTCCTACAGAGATATGCGAGGGCGACGTGTACGTATGCGAGTCTGTATACGACGAGTCGAGCCGCGTCGCGCGCAAACTGAAGACTGGACTTAGGAAGTTCGAGCATACTAAAGATGTTACCGTGGATGAGGTGAGAAACACAGACGAACCTCCTCCTCCTTTTTCATATCAGCCCATTAGGGGAACGGGCAAAGCCTACCCTAAAGCCTTGTTCGCACCAGGATAGTATTTTAGTCGGGTAGCAAGTAGCATTTATCCGAATAAAGGATTTACTTTTCGGACTCGTTTAATCCTAAACCTTAATTTATTTTGTAACTAACAGTGCATCTATAGTATTAATAATAATTAGCAAGATGAAGGCATAAATGTCCTTATGTTATTTTTCTGGGAAAATTATATTTTCATCTAACAGTAGGTAAGAAAAATCAACGTTAAGGGACTTGAATACCGCTAAAGATCTCTAATTGTACAAAAATATTTCGAAACTCATCTAATTTGTCGTATAGCTGATACAATAATATTGTTTTTTCAGATATATTTCTTCCCGAAGTCTCTGGGTCCGCCCGCGCTGGCGTCCCCGCAGGAGGTGCAGTCCTCTTCCACCTTCACGCAGAAACCTTTCAACCCCAACATCAATCTTGACTCTATGGTATGTATTTATGAAGAAAAAGACGCCTTATGTTATTTTAACACTAGCTGTTGTTTGCGACTTCGCGCGGGATAAAGAATATAGCCTTTGTTTTTCGGGGTAAATGTAGCTTTTTAACGGTGAAAGAAATTGAAATCGGCCTAGTAGTTTTTGAGTTTATTCAATATATACAAAAATACAAATCTTTCCTTTTTATAATACTACTAGCTGTTGTGCGCGTCTTCGTCCGCGTGGAATTAAATAATATTATAGCCTATGTTACTCGGGGATAATGTAGTATTCTAATGGTGAAATATTTTTTTAAATCGGCCCAGAAGTTCTTAAGTTATTTCAATACATACAAAAATACAAAGTTTCTTTCTTTATAATATTAGTATAGACTAGCTGTTGTGCGCGACTTCGTCCGCGTGGTATAAAATAATATAGCTTTTGTTACTCGGGGATCATGTAGCTTTTTAGCAGTGAAAGAAATTGAAATCGCTTTAGTAGTTTTTGAGTTTATTCAATATATACAAAAATACAAATATTTCCTATAAAATAGTATATATTTAATATTTGTGTCAAGGACGGCAAGCCTCAGTTCACGAACCTGTTGAACACGAGCCTCGGCGGGCAGGACGTGGAGCTCATCCTGGAGAACTCGCTGGACGACTCCTCCATGGCTTCGCCTGCAACCCCGCTATCCATTGGTAAATATATTAATTTAATGAACATGTTATTATTATATGTTGGAATTATTTAAATTTACAATCTATACAAAAATTAATCTATGAATGTTCTATTGTTTATGATTAAATAAAAAAGCATTGTTTATGGTCTAGGATAAAAACGCCCTACCCCTTGAAAACTTGTTCATTATCACTTCTGCCTTTGCTGTGAGCGGTACTAGGGATCCGACATATACCTCCATAGTGTTTATTATAAAAAGGATATTATATACACGTTTATTTAAATCCTTAACTGGTGATTTTACTTTTTACCATAACTTCCTATATTATACAATTATTAATAACGGATTCCATTAATTTGTTTGCCATCGTGATATTTAACGTAAATAATTCGATTGAAATTTCGAAGATTATTTAAACTTCTTATAGTAATATAGTCGAATCTGGATAGCAAGAGACCTCTATAAGAGTCATTCTATGATCTCGACGAGCTACCTCCATAAGCGAGAAACTTGGATTTGAGAGAAACCTCTATAACCTAGACAAAAATCGCCGTCCCGTAGACTCGTTTATACAGATTCGACTGTAAATAGCAATATGAACATGATTCAATAAAAAAGCTTTTGTGTGTGTGTATTTTTTTTATAGTTACTATTTTTTTTTATTTTAAATTTACTATTCATTGTGAAGACATTTTCGAATATTTTATTTCTATTTAAAATTGTATGTCCATCCAGGTGGCAATAGTAATCCGTACAATCCATCGATGACGCCTGTGAGCGAGCGCTCGAACCCCGCCAGCGCGCCGACCAGCAAGAAGAAGAAAGAACAGAAGCAGAAGATAGTCACAGGATATATATTATACTCTAGCGAAGTACGAAAAGCTATTGTTGCTAACAACCCGGAATGTACATTTGGTAAGTAATTTCACTACATAGTATAAAACAAAGTCGCTTTCTCTGTTCCTATATCCCTATGTATAACTAGCGGTCGCCCGCGACTTCGTCCGCGTGGAATTTAAACCTTCAAAACAAAGTTTTTTGACAATTGTAAAATTCTTAAATGGCATAGTTAATTATTCATGCTGAAAAGCGTTTATTCCAATTTTCATTCAATTTTGAAGAAGGAATCACGTTGCTCCATACGAACTTTGGACCCATATAAGGACCCTTAGAAATTGAATTTCGTAAATCTTTAAAACCACGCAACGGATTTTAATGCGTTTTTTTTCAATAGAGTGATTGAAGAGAAAGGTTTATATGTAGAACTAGCGACCCGTACTGACTTCGTGTTGGTGCTATTATTATTAGTATGGCGGTTGTATTTAACATTCACAGTTTCTCTGTAGTGTATTTAATATCAGCATTGTCAGATGTAGAACATAACTGCAGGGTCTCGACTTTGGATTTAAAAAATATAGCCTATGTTACTCGATGATTAAGCTTTCTAACAATGAAAGAATTATTAAAAATGATTTAATAGTTATTTCAATACATACAAAAATACAAATGTTTTCTTTTTATAATATTATTATGTGTCAGGTGAGATATCGCGTATAGTGGGCAACGAGTGGCGCTCGCTGGCGGCCGGCGCCAAGCAGAGCTGGGAGGAGCGCGCCGCCAGGTGCAACGAGGAGACAGCTGCCAGGCTCGCTGAGGAGATGAGGGAGTTGGCACAGCATGTATGTATATCATCATCATCATCAGCTCACTACAGGTCCCATTAAGGGGCTCGGAACCCTAAGGGGTGACTAGGCCATAGTCAAGCATGCTAGCCCAGTGCGGGTTGTTCATAACATAGCTCTGAATTTCTTTGTCAATATGAACAATAATTGAATACATATTCCGGATGACAGACGGAGTACGGTCAAGATATGTTTCGTATGAACATACTGACGCCGCAGCACAAATTAAATTGTGACAGCTTTTTGTTATATTATAAAGTGGCTAACGAGCAAGCGGCTACTTGGATTCGCTGAAATAGCGAAGCGACCGCTGCCCATAGACATCTGCAAATGCAGATGCGTTGCCTACCCTTAATCTTCGGAGGAGGAGACTCACAGCAAGAGGATAATTCCTCTCCCTATGCGTTTCCTCCCCCGGAAAATCACCTTCCTCTTCCCATCATTTCCTTGTAGGAAAAGGATAGGAAGGGGAATGGATAAAAAACGTGACAATCACATGATTTTATCAAATGTCAATGTCGTTTTCATACATTTTTGTCGATTCCATCAACGACATCGCCGATCGAAAAGCATCTTGGGTAAGCCCACTGGTTCCATCAGCACCACCTGGATGGCTGGAAATACAGAACCGGGCGGTTTTCGCCGAACTTTCTTCCCCGCACAGCCGCACTGTGGAATGGTCTATTATATTGATATAACTCAAAAACTACTTTGCCGATTTCAAAAATTCTTTCACCGTTACAAAGCTACATTATCTCCGATTAAAATATTCTACGTTTTTTTTATTCCGCGCGGACGAAATCACAAACAGCAGCCTTATTACGCAGATCTCGTCACCTTATTTCAGACTCCAATGGAGATGACATACGAATGCGCGTGGGACACATGCGACTATCAATTTGAAGATCTGTCAGATTGTATGGAGCATTGTATTGGAGATGGAGGAAATAGTATGTATCATACATTTTACTTTCGCTAAACTATAGCTTTTTTTACTATACCAGTGTGTGTATTATTACTTGATTTTAACGTTAATTGCATTATTTTGTTATTGCATTGATCATAACTTGGTTGAAATTTTAATTTTAAAATAATGCCATTTACAAGAGCGTTTTTTCAAAGCGCGTTAAAAAAGCGTTGATAGAAGAAATACATTTCAATGTATCTGTTCACGCGCGCTTTTTTTTTGAGAGCTGGACGGACGAAACAAGAGTCGTTTTACAGCGAACGCGTTGAAAAAACGCGAACGTCGACGTTAAAAAAACGCTCGTGTGAATGCAGGCTTGAAATAATATGTTTTGCATGTCTTTTTGTTTGTATTGTTGAATGTTGAATTGATTTTTTGTTTAACGCTGCCAGTGATTGGGACATTTATTGAGACAAAGAAGAACAAACTCGAACGTAAGTATTATTTTAATTAGATTATTTTAATGAGGAAATAATTTAGACACTACTATGAATTTTTAAGGTGACCATATCAGTAAAAATGGATACCGCAAATTTATAATTAATCTATATTCCTCTAGTGTTGCGAATTTCCATGGCCGTTGATAACCACAGTGTTAAACCGTTCCTGCCGCTTTGCCCCTTTCTCTTATGCCTCGGCTTCATTAAACAAGCAAAATCTCCCGTTTTTATCGCGAACTCGGTCTAATGATGCCGAGGCGTTATAAAGAGGGTATGTTCGCCACATTAACCTCGCTCTAACGATGCCAAGGCATCATATAAAAAGCTATTTTCCCTATTTTAACTTATCTTCTTGCACGTCCAGCGGGTCATGTGCAACTCCACTACCGGGGCAGTGGCGCGGGCGAGTACGCGTGCGCGTGGCGCAGCTGCGCGCGCGTGCGCAAGGGGCAGGCGCCCTTCCCCAACCTGCCGCGTCTCCTGCGCCACGTGCGGGACCTGCACGTCAATAAAGGCAACGGCAGGATGATGGCGGTGCACGAGAGATCCAGGTATAACATCACCGTGCAATGGCGTAGGGAGTGTGGGACTTGCTAGCCACAGAAGGTGACCAGAATACCCACTAAAACTTGACAGCCCTCGGTCGCCTTGACTGGGCCGCAGGTACACTCTCGCAATCCTCCGCGACCCAGTCAGCGCTGTCCGCCTAAACGGACCCAACACCAGGGGAGACGTCGGACCCCAGACTTCTTGGGACTTCTTGGAACATCACCTAACTTACTAACTTGTACTTGCTTCGGCAGTACATACTAAAATTGGAACGATACAGAGCCCCTGCGCAAGGATGACACTCAAAATCGTTAAGCGTGCTACATTTTTAATTTGTAATAAACATAAGCCAATAATAATAGAGCAGAAGAGTACGGACCGCGAGTCTGTAGTTTTAGTTTTAAAAAAACTTACTAACTTATGTGATAAATACTATTCTTAAATTACGAGAGTTGCAGCGAGACAGTGCTTTATAGTTTGCTGTTTTACTGCATTGTTAACTGTGGCAAGAGTTCGGAGCCTAAGGATGACTAGACCAAAGTGGCAGAGCCAGCTTTAATATCTTCGCACTTCTTGTCCGGCTCGCCCGCTGACATACCACACACGCACAGAAGACACGCGGCAAATGGCAGCTATTCCGTGTTTCGTCTGAAGAGTATGGACTAAAGGACTCATTTTAGTCCATTTTCCCTTCCTATCCTTATAAGGAATTAATGGGAAGGGGAAGTGTATTTGGCGGGGGACGTATAGGAAGAGTATCCTCTTACTGTGCGTCTCCTCCTCCGAAGATTAAGGGTAGACAACGCATCTGCAATTGAAAATGTCTATGGGCAGCGATCGCTTCGCTATATCGGCGAATCCAAGCCAATAAAATTAAATTATGAATATTTATTTTTAATTTTAGTTTAGAAATAAATGTATGCTGTTAATTTCCATTTGTATTTACAATATTTTATTTTCTTTTCCAGGAACTTTGTGCCGTCGAGTAAGAAGCCGGTAAAAACTTTTATGACCAACTTCCGAAGCGGAATCATGTCGCCTGGAGGTGAGGAGCTTCTTTATTTATCATCTATAAATTTACAATTTTGAAAGTGACAAAAATACGTTAGAAAAGGGTGTGAATTTATATTATGAAAGAGTCAATACTTATGGCAAAGAGCAGGTTGATTAATATAATTTTATGATTGAATTTAATGGTAAGGAAACGTTATTTACACATGTTTGACTGAAAATAAAATTTATTATTAAAAATTTTGTCATATTTCAATGTTTAAATTATCTATATACAGTCAAACCTAGATAAGGGAGAAACCTCAATAAGCGAGTCATTATCTTGTCCCTTGGACCTTGTCTTATCCAGGTCCGACTGTAATCTACGGCTTGGATTGAATTCGTGATAAAAGCAGAGATTTTGCTTCGACTTAAGTCCGTTTGATCACGAACTCGGTCTAATGAAGCCGTAAGATAAATCAGTGATTATAGCATCTCTATACTATTGACATCTTCGACATATAAGTTATGTATTAATTTTGGTAAAGGCTAAATGTAACACGGCTCTTAAAAGAACCATGTACCGGGAGTGTACGATTTTATTGCCACAGATAATACATGTAACAATGATTTGCATATAAAAACAACATTATAGTATCTCAAGTTTAATTGAATTTGAATATTCCAGCTTCAGTCTCCGGCATGTCGGCGATGGCACGCAACAGTCCGTCTCCTGGCGCGGGCGCTGGTCTCGCGGTGGGCGCGGAGGGCGCGCGCGCAGGCCCTGAGCCTATCTTCGTGGCCGCGCCGCCTAGAGCGCAGCGCCTAACGCACTCTGAAGCTTATATAAGGTAAAGCCGACTACGGTCAGTTTTAACAGTACAGTAAAACTGACTTGTAGAAAAAATTGAGAACCAAAGTTTGACTGTGCAGTGCAAATTGACGTATGTATGTCAGTATTAACTGTACAGTCAAAACTGTGCCGTTAAAACTTTTTTCATTTTTTACCAATTACTAGCTGTTGTTTGCGACTCCGTCCCCGTAGATTAAAAAAATATAGCCTACGTTACTCGGGGATAATGTAGCTTTCTAATGTTAAAAGATTTTTTGAATTCGGCCCAGTAATTGAGTTATTTCAATACATGCAAAAATACAAAGTTTCTCTCTTTATAATATTAGTATAGATAGAGGTTTCTCTCTAATCCGAGTTTCTCACTTATGGAGGTAGCTCGTCGGGACCAGAGAATGACTCGCTTATTGAGATTTCTCGCTTATCTAGGGTTGACGGTATACTAATATTTACTTTCTTTTGACATAACCAGGTACATCGAAGGTCTACATTCAGAGCAGAAATATATAACACCGTGGGAGAAATCTCTGACGCCGATGCCGTCAAACCCCGACCCGGCTCACTTCAATGTACACAAACTGACGCAATGGATGTCAGAAGACGCTGTCAACGGATATTTAGCTTATGACAAGAATCTGACAGACAGTGACATACAAAAAATGGATCAGAACACGAAAATAGTAAAAGCTATATCTGTGCTTAGAGATTATATGATGAGAGACGCGCTCGCTATATATAAGAATATCTAAATCATGTTTTAATAATAAATATAATAATTAATTATTGTGTTTTATTATTTTTAGGATGTCCTTGAACTTAGAAAGACTATTCGTAGATAAACCTGCACATGCGATTTTTAGTCGCTTATGAAATATATCATGTCCTTATCCTTACATAGTATAAAACAATAACGCTTTTTTAGGTTTGTCCCTACATATGCTTGGATCTTTAAACTACGCAACGGATTTTAATGCGGTTAATAGATAGTGATTCATAAGGAAGGTTTTCATGTATAATATATTCACAATATAGTAGAGTAACACTGATCATTTAGAGGTTTTTAATATGATTCGTAAATTAACACATTTTTAGCGCTTACATTGCAAACATTGTACCGATTTGCACCCGTGCGAAGTCGGGGCGGGTCGCTAGTATTGCATATGCCATTTGACACAACGGTTGAATTTTCAAACGCCATTCAAATATTTAAGTGTCTTTAAGTCCACGCTTAAACTCCAAATTCTATGGCGATCTCGTTTAAATTTGACAGCACTTAGATTCAAAGCGACGCTTAAAATCGCAGATTTGTGTCGCTTATATGGATGCTTTACTATTTTAAAGGAAAAAAACAAGGTTTGTGTGCTTACATTTAATAATAAAGTATAAATACAATAGTATATTTAACATATGGCATATTGAGGCAATAACTAAACATTTTCCACCTCTTCTTTAAGGAGTCGCACCAAATTGTTGAATTTGCTGCCGTCGAATATAAGAATCTAAAAAAAGTATTCAGCTTTAATACAAACCAATTACTAATAAGCACATGTGGGTAGGCAAAAATATGGGAAAAAATAAATCTGATGCCATTATAATAAAGGATAATTTAAAATAAATTTTTATCCGCCTCGAAGGACCAATTCCCGTATTAATATTATTGAGATAAACTTAATACTAACTAAACTAATTATTTAAATTCTAGTCTACTAAATTATCTAAGAATTATTGATTTTATAAAATACTAGCTGTTGTTCGCGACTTCGTCCGCGTTGAATTAAAAAATAAAGCCAAGTTACTCGGGGATCATGTAGCATTGAAATCAGTCTTGTGGTTCTTGAGTTATTTCAATATACAAAAATACCAAGTTTATAATATTAGTATAGATAAATATATTTAAGTATACCTTCCTGCAAGGTGTCAAAGCACCTCCCTCATAATCCCACTGTGACAGGTCAGCCTGCTCCGTCACGTCCACTTCGAAACTTGCTAACGCTTCCTCTAGTAATGGCTTCTCTTCCTGATTCGCGAATAACACTTCTGAACCATCGTCTACAATAAAATAGAACAATTCATAATACAGTCAAACCGATAATATGCGGATTTGAAGGTAGAAATCTACACAGGGCCGGTTGTATAACCGCCCAGGGCGCCGGACTGAGGGCGCCACGAGCTTGCAAATAATAACAGGAGTACAGAGGTACTGTGTACCCCATATTACCAATAGAGTAACATTATTCTTGTATTGTATACTAACCTCCAGTATTATATGTTTTACATATCCATATTAAATATTGGAATGTGTACGGCATGTCTCTCTTCACTGCCTTTTCCAGCTCGGACTGCAGCGAGGCGAAGAGTGGCACGCTAATGGCCGCCGGAATGTTTAGGATCCTAGAAAAAAATGACATTTTACTAAGAGCTACATATAGAAAACAAAAAATATTTTCATTTTATCTTCTGTGACACTACAGCTGCGGCCTGTGTCAGGAAATTTCTCAATGGGTCTACTTTGGACCTTTTACTTCCAGTTCCTTTACGCCTATTCTTAACATCGCGGTAATGTCCTCTAGCCATCTGAGCCATCGGTCTCATTTTACTATTATTGTAAATGCGAAAGTTTAGGGGGATGGGATTTTTGATTGTATCTTCAAATTACTTAATAGATCTTAAAGAAATTTTCCACATGGGACAGTCTGAAAGGACACATAGGCTACTTTTTTCCATTTCAGCACAGACATAGTCCGCAAGTGACAGTTATTTGGGAATAATTTTAATATTCAAACTCCATCAAGATGAGGTAACCCCATCTAGTTACTAAATAAACATCCATACATCCATCCAAAGAGTAAAATTTACCTTTCATTGATGACAAATCCAACATGACGATCATCATCCGATAGTATCTTATTAACCAGTGCCTTTGTCTTGTCATTTGCATTTTCTTCAGCGAGTGTCATTAGTAGGGTCCTTATTTGTTGTACACAGCTTTCATCCTAAACAAGAAAGTTTAAAAAACCATTACCAAACAAATCATTATAAAGTACAGATTTATGTAATTTATTTTTAATAAATAGTGTGGCAAAAGTTCACTGTTTACAATGAACGAGCGCTTTTTAATCGCGCGCTAAAAAAGCGATGAGATAAAACGAATGGATTTTTATGCATCTATAACCCTATGGCTTTATTAATCCGAGTTCGCGATAAAAACGAAGATTTTTGTTTCGGCGTAAGATCGTTTTTTTTTGCATTACATCGGTTTAATGTAGCCATATGGTTATACAGGGGTACTTTTAAATCATAATCCTGCAGCGTTGCATTTTGGGCGCTGGACAAACGTAAAAAGGTTGATTTTACAATGTTCGTAATGAAAACGATAAAAATCCGATAACCAGGAGCAGAGTTTAGTTTAGCTACTAAAAAATAAGAGAATTGAGAACCTCCACTCTTTGGAAGTCAGTTAAAAATGTTCGTGTATTCAAGCTAGCAAATAATTGTAACTAGGAATGTAAACTTACTTTTCTTTTAGTAATGTTTATAACAGTAGTGACTCCAAATACTCCATCACTTCCATCATCATCTTCATCATCATCCTCCAGCCCATCATCCAGGCATTGTTTCACCACACTGCCCACATAGTTTTGCGCTGAAAACATAAAAATTTGGTATTCATCAAACATAGAGGTAAATACAAAGATATATTATACTGTAGATGGAACACTCGAAGCCTAAAAGTGAGGCATTTTCTTTGACCTCCGGAGGTCCAATG
Source organism: Papilio dardanus tibullus (assembly GCA_013186455.1). Taxonomy (NCBI): domain Eukaryota; kingdom Metazoa; phylum Arthropoda; class Insecta; order Lepidoptera; family Papilionidae; genus Papilio; species Papilio dardanus. The sequence continues at coordinate 217,525 of QDHC01002943.1, forward strand.
TAGGGAGATTTCCCCTAGTGTTTACCTCTAAATTATATTTGCCGACATAAAAAGTCGACCGAATGTAACCTCTGTTTTCAAATTTTAGTTCATTTTATTTCATAGTATTTACTAAAGTTTAATATTATAATTCATCGACACATTTTTAAAACGCTAATTAAAAATTTACAACAACCATAAAACAAAAATAGTCTTTGTTAAAAATTGTTAGGATTTAAATTGTTTTAAATAAAATAATAATAATAAAAAACGATAATTAACATTTTAATGAATGTTTTAGTTCATTCTACTGTTTATTTAAAAAAACAATTTCCCAAACTTGGGATTTTTTTTCATGATACTGGCAAGTATTTTATTTAATAATTTCTTTTCCGGCACGCATTTAACGTCAAATTAGTATGGAGTGCTCCCTCTATGTATAATATCTCTTTGTGTAAATAGATATGTATGAGTTGCCATTATGAGGTGGTACTGAGTTGCTTAAGTATAGAAATCGCAGTTTTGCGAGAGCTCGTCTAGAAGTGGCTTAACTGTTAATTATTGCCAATTCCATCAAAGGTAACTGGGTATTCAATAACTGAATAATATAAAAAAAAAACAAAAATCAGACAACCAGTAGCAAAGTTACAGGTGAACAAAGAAGACAGATAAATTGAGCACCTACTCCTTTTGAAAGTTAGATAAAAATCGTACAGACTTACAAATTATAATCTGCGCCAATCCACCCAGATCTACATTAGATTTGAGGAACAGTTGACGGAGGAGTTGCTTGATGCCGTGGAAGTCGCAGTCTTCAGGATTACGGCCCTCAAAGTCTGCTTGCAGCTCCTGCACACATTACACAAATATTTAGTAAGTATTTCCCCCAATACCCTAAATCTAGGAAAACTGGCATCGTTTATTTCTCACGGTTTATCAACTAGAAATGGTAATCTTGATATAATAAAAAAAAATCAAATAGTATATTTATTGCAACACCTTATTACAGTATTTGAAATATGGTGAAATAACAAGGTAACACACGTAAAAAAGTGTGAATGGATTGTGTGAAAGAGGCTATGCAGAAAAAAGGGGGTGAATACAGATATTATGGCTAATGGGAAGTATGGAGGAGTATATACTGTGCCGATAAGAATGCAAACTTGTACATAAATGTATGTTAACGACTACGACGAATGAACGCGGTAGAAATTGCTTCAAATGGCTCCGGTAGGTCGTATCTAACAATAACATAATCTTTGTTTATAGTTAACATTTGTTATGATTTAGAATAGAGGAATCAAACGAATCAAGCTATGTATGTCGAAATAATGAAAAATACAAGTAGATAAACTTAAAATAAAATTGTTTTTGATACAATTGAACTTGTAATTTGATGTTTTTGATTGCGCCATGTGTTTTTAGGTTACCTTGTCACCGACGTAATTGCCGTCTGAATCCAAATCAGAGTCTCTCTCGCTACCGGAATCGTTTTCATTATCACTCCCGCTGTCGTCTATTTCGATTTCTTTATTTTTCTTGTTAGACATGTTAGTAAGTTCACAAATGTTTAATGTTTTATAAAAGAAAAACAACGAAACGTAGCCGCCGTCGCCGCTTGCTGTTTTGACAATAACAATTAATTGACATTTCATTTGGCATTAAATCGGCCACAGAGCAAATGCTAAAAGACTTGACAGATGTTGACTAAGTAAAGCAAAGAATATTAAACTTTGCAGATGTGTAAATAGTCTCCAATGCAATGAATTTTTTGCTATTTTGGAAAAATTACGGTAACTACCTAAAGCTTTACCACAAGCGTATTATAAATAGATACAAAAGAGCATAAATCAACAAACGACAGGAAAATAATGAAATAAGAAACAACAACACTGTCTAATACTTTATTAAGAGAAAGCTAGGTTTCATTTTCATTCTATAATGCTAATTTACATTAATACATTTACTTCTTAAATACGTTGACTAGTAGCATAAGATACGACCACGAAGTTTTCAAAATCTGAAAATAAAAAATCCTTTTAAACGAACTGTTGTTGGTAGTAAATAAGAATTAAAAAAAAGGAATATCTGCTTACTGTACTATAACTTGCGATAGAAATTACTGAAAATCCATATGTAGTAACGTACACTTCTTTCTGAGCTCTGGAAAACCACAAAACGATTTATATAAATGTCTCCCAAATCAAATAATCTTTAAAATATACTTTTACCGGTAAAATATAATGATTAGGAAACTCTTTACGCGATGTGGCACATTGTACCAACCACTGCAATAAACTGCATCGGCGATGCCTTGACTCTGAAAAATAGATTTATTTTGATACCCATCCAAGCAGAAGTCTTTAACTTTCTTCTTATATAGGATACTTCTGGTGATAAAGGTGGTTATGTCGGACTTGTACCGTCTAAAACCCAACGGTTGCCTACTGCGAGTAAGAAGTTCAAATAGCAACATAAAAACTTCAAAGAGTTAATTAACTTACGGAGTCGAGAAGCTTTTGTCCATACCAACACACCAGCCAGATCTGAAGAGTGGCGGTTGTCAAGAAGAATTTGTATGTGATTTCATTCCATTTTTCAACAAACTGAAACATTATTCAGACGATTTTAATAATGATTGGTCTTTTGACGATTTTTTTATCTGTAGAACCAGTTGACATTTTTTTTTATGTTAGAATATATGACGGTAGTCACTGACTCGATCAGGTCTAAGCCTACAAAGGACTATATAGCTAAAGAAGGATAGGAATATAATGTTGTTATATTTACTTACCATACAACAAAATCCACAGAAGCAGATGATAATAGAGCTGTTAATAAAATTTATGAGTAGAGAAAAAGTGAATTGATTCTCAACAACTCCGGACATCCTGTTCGAAAAAAAACATAAAAGTTGTATTGAACATCCATAAGCTACAGAAAACAGATTCAAGTGTAATATATTGTTATTCCAGTTTTTTTCAAATAAAGAGATGGCAATTTTTTTTATTAAGATGGTGGCAAACAACAAGCGGCAACACCGTCATCATCGACTCCGATTAATTATTATTGCATGAGTCTTTTTGCAGTAGAATTTCGTAGTTAGTAAATACTTTTAATAAAATATTGTGAAAACCTGATTAAAGCACGATGTTTCAGAATAATATCGACCAATTTCTTTTGATATATTTTTTCCGATTCGTTGTTATTTTTGAATTCAATATTATCCAAATCACATTCCAAGCTATATTGAGCTAAAAGAAAACAAAAAAAAATGTTGATCTCATATAAAAACTTAAACTAGGATTTTTATAAATGCTTAACAAGTTCAGTGTCATTGATTGGTCTTACGAGTTCAGTTTAACGTGAACATTGTTTTATTTTGTTTCTTTTATTTAATTTTTTGGTAGATACGAAACAAAGATTCAATTACCCAGCGGATAGTCTTCAATAAGCTGTTCGTCTAATGGTACATAAAACATTTTCTTCAATCTGATAGCGAGCAAGTCAAACTGAGTTGTGATATGACTTAGAAATACCCAGAATAACGCGTCTGTCGGTAGCATGAAACCCAACGCAAGGAAACCTGAAAGCATAGACAGTAAGCTAAACGCAATAGCAACCTTTACACCTCATAAGATGTATTGTTCACAATGGTTGCTTAATATATGAGGAGTGTATAGGTATAGGTGGTCTCTCTCTCTCTCTCTCATCCTAGTGGAAACGTAGATGAGCTGGTGACGATAATCTTTTAAAAAAAAACAAATGAATCTTAGTTTTTTAATCATATTTGTAGAAATTAAAGAGATTGTACTCTTTATATTTTGAGGTTTCCACGTCTGTCACCTGACAAAAACATATTAATAACTTTCAAACGAAAAAAAAGCATGTTTAAATATTTTAACACAAGAAAGTCAGGGTTAAAAGCTTGTAGTAATACTCACAGTGCCAAGTTTGTATAACAGCGATAACTTCGAAGCGTCCACGTTGAAATGGGTCGAAGGGAAACCAGTAGGAGAAACCTAGAGTTAGCTTCACTTCCTGACCCATCGCGCGCTTTATCATGCCCGTAAACGGCGGCGCTGATAGTAATATGAACAGAGCTAATGTGCAGAAATAATAACCTGTGATAAACATGTCTAGTTATTCAATTATGTCGTAAAATATTTTTTTATAATATTCAATGGCAAACGAGAAAGTGGCCACCTGGATTCGCTGTAATAGCGAAGCGACCGTTGTCCATTGACATCTGCAATTGCTGATGCGTTGCCTACCTTTAATCTACGCAGGACATGCAAGAGCATAATACCTCTTTAAGCTCCTTAAAGCTCATATCCCATCTGATTGTAGCCCTTAGAAACTACGACATAGAATACGAATCGAAATAAACTGTTTTAACCTTTCTAATCGTTTAAATCGTTTAACGTCTACGTCATAAAAGAACGGACATACCCCTCGCCAACAATTCCAATTTACCTTTGATATTACGTCTCAGTCTAACAAGTGCTAACCGCACTATGTCGTACTCTTCTTTCGTCACCGCGTCCTGTGGCCACATGTCTCGTAGTTCATTGATCAGGTTCTCATAAACTGGTCTATAGTACAGTATTTTGTATGATTTTACTGCACCTGAGGGAAGTGGGAAAGCTTCAATTTTATAACGTAAGTTACTTTAATGTTCTCTACGAAAAGCCATCTCCGTAGACAATGTTGTCCTGAACGCAGGCAACATAAATACTAAAGCAAAAAGTTGTTAGTCTGATTTTTTGTTTGGTTTGACATGAACAGTCGGAAAAATTGAAGTTTAGAATTGAGTAAAAATGTAGGAAAAAGAAACGGAAGATAGAATACTGGAGAAAGAAAGGGTTTGGATTAGAAAGACAAAAAATGTGAGACATTTTATTCCGAGACCTTTTTTCTAATAATTTATTTGGCGACTTCTCAATGATATAGATACAAAGGTAGAGGAAGGCCAAAGGAAGTATGGATAGAATGTGTGAAAGAAAATAATTGAAAAACAGGGGTAAATTCAGAATGACATCTGATACGGAAGTATGGAGTAGTAATTACTGTGCCGATTCTCCATTGGGAGAAGGGCAGGATAATAATGACTCCTAAATGATGTACAGAAGCCAAGTAAAATAACCAAACTAAACATTTTAACCTTATTAAGTAATAACTAACAAAGTAAGAGATATCCGACGCAGGGCATCATAGTGAAGAGTTCAATAAAGGATCCGTCGCGAGCCGTTTGCTTCATTTTGATTAGCTCGAGAAACATTGCTAGCAGCACATTGGTGGCCTCGAAAAGGTAAAAAGCATTCCACAGCAATCTACAAGAAACAAATGAACAAATATTAAATTTATAAATATAGAAATAAATTAGAAATATTTAAAGACTAGCTGTTGTTCGAGACTTCATCCGCGTGAAATAAAAAAAATGCCTATGTTACCCGGGGATAATGTAGCTTTCTAATGGTGAAAGAATTTTTGAAATCTGCCCAGTAGTTTTTGAGTTATTTCAATATGTACAAAAATACAAAGTTTCTCTTTTTATAATATTAGTATAGATATATGGTAAAGAGAAATCCTAAGGAACGATTTGATAAAGATTTAAGTTTCTTGCTTGCAGAATTTTGTTTAAGTTGTATAGTTTAATTATAAGTTATCGCCTTGAAAACGAGTGAATTAAATAAAATGTTAGTTATTATAATAAACGAATTAATATTCAAACGATAGAAGGGTTAAATACCTCGCTAATGGCGGATCATTATGAGTTAATCGAAGACCTACCAACCGGAACATTGTTTTTGAAAGATCGTAAGACGCGTCATATTCACTCTTATCAAATTTTAACTCCTGCAAAGAAGCAAAATGCATTACAATATAAACAGGAACTAATCGAGGGTTGATCAAGCTACTAAAATGCCATAGTCTAGTCGTCCATGCCAGTAGCTCGTCGGGACAATAGAATTACTCTCAGTTACAGAGGTTTCTCACTAATCCAATTCTCGCTTACCCAAGCTCAACAGTATTTGGAAAGATGGAAAAATAATATAACTTAAATTATTATAATTTTCCTTAATAGTAAATGAAATTAAAACGTACTTGATTTTCAGAAAACGTTTCGACGTTACTCTTCTTAAAAAGATATCTCTTAAAAAAAGACATTCTGCAAAAGATACTAAATATCTTTTGTTCCATTATAAAGAAAAATTGCCGCTTTTATATTGTTTTGACGTGTTTCAGGTGTAATTAAATATATGAAATTAAGCAGCGTTTACAATGGTAAGTTTTGATTTCATTTTATTTCAATAGAAATTTTATTTATAGATTAACTGCTTAGTTATTGATTAAAAGATATTAAAAGGCTAACCCAGTGTCGATCTTTAGATAACTTGTAAACCCAATGGGCTTACCCAACATGCTTTTCGATCGGCGATGTCGTTGATGGAATCGACAAAAATGTATGAAACTGACATTGGCATTCGATAAAATCATGTGATTGTCACGTGTGAGATATCGATCGTCAAAGTCAGTTTCATATAAATTTGTCGATTCCATCAGCGAAATCGCCGATTGAAAAGCATGTTGGGTAAACCCACAGGAGACTTTATCGATGTAAATATATCAGAGTAAAGCTGCCAGTCTCCCCCGAATAAAAACTAAACCATAAACTCTTCGCACTGGCATAAACAAGACACCATCATCAACCCAGAGTCGTCAAGTTTAGATTTAGTATTAGAAATGTACATAAACCCCCTTATTCCTAAAAAATATGTAAAGTACTGCGATAAACGTTGATTGTACGATACTGGAGGACACTCGGAACTAAAAAAGATAGACCAGGGGTCTTATTGGACCAAATTATGTATCATAAGAAGTACCAGAAACAAGGATGTTTTGTATTTTGGAATAAAATTTATGAATGTACCAGTGGGCTTACCCAACATCCTTTTCGATCTGCTATGTCGATACGTACAGTACTATACGTAGAAAGTATAACAGTAATAAATACTGGTTCTCCTTTCGGAATAAAGCGGTAAGCGATTTAAACTTAGATTCAGCTTAGCGATATTTTCTTTTAATTTAGGTATAATTATCAGCGTCAAAAACCCGTTTAATCTTACCATTAAAGAAAATTAAGTTTTGTAAGAATTAATAAATTACTTTACTCTAAAAAGTCTTACTTAAAAGATAAAAATGTTCCTCTGTAAACGACAGCTTATTTTTATTATAATAGGTCTCTAATTACTCTCAATTTATTATTTACTTTTAGCTTAGCTTAGCTGCAATATTATAAATTCAAAAATACAAATTATTGCTTTCTTTATTAATTGTTACTTACAAATAAACATCTGTGATGTTTCATAACCAAGTAAACTATATTAAATATTTAAAAAAATTGAAAATAATAAGTAGGTTTACTTTGAATAAGTCGAAAGAGTGAATATTTATGTTTTTTTTTTGTAAGACTGTTCTTCGATCCTTTTTTGTCGATATGCGACAACTTGGACCCATGTATGTCCACTCAAATACTTAAGAGCGTCTTGCATGTTAAGTTTACGCTTAAAATTCAAATTCTACGACGATCTCGATTAATTTTGACTGAGTGGCATTTGTACTTTCGGTCTGTAGGTATACTGTGTAAGAGACTTGTCGGTTCCTAAATTTTAAGTCCCATAATAATAGGACCTTAGGGGCTTATTATAATAAAAAACTCTTCTAATATTACTTTTAATTAAGTACTTACAGAAGCTATTTTATTTCACATTCATTTGTTAATAAAAAAGAGAAATATCCTAAAGGAACCTTGAAATTAATAGCACTTAAAGGTACCAGGGCGCCATAAGAATAGAGTAGAGTCGGAACAGCATTGTTATTACTGTCACGTCGGCAACTCGCCGCAGACGATGGATTTGCGGTGTACCCATGTTGTAGCGATCTGCGATTTGCATCTACAATGCATTTCACGATAACTGTGGAGTTGAGACATTTTTTATTGCAACTTCAAAGTGTAAAACGACGTCCAGTCATGTAGAGATTGGTAAAGAGATAAACTACTTTCTCGATTGGCTACAATCATTACTAAATATTATATACCAGCGACCCGCCCCGGCTTCGCACGGGTGCAAATCGGTATAATGCTGATACTTAATACTGCAGCGTTTGCAATGTAAGCCCTAAAAATGTGTTAATTTACTACATCATATTAAAAACCTCTAAAATATGAGTGCTACTCTACTATATTGTGAATGTATTATACATGAATACCTTCCTTATCAACCACGCTATCTATTAAAAAACCGTATCAAAATCCGTTGCGTAGTTTTAAAGATTCAAGCATATATAGGGACAAACATAAAAAAGCGTTATTGTTTTACACTAAGTAAGGATAAGGATAAGGATAAGGATTAGACAATTCAGACTGAAAAGGGCGAAATAGAATTTAAAATATGTCTAAAAGATGGCAAGAACCAACTAGATAAAGGCTATAAGGACAACTTTGTGGTGTTTCTTGAAAGGTGGTTTACCCAAGGTGACTGTTAAACGAGAGTTCGTATTGGCTAAGTATGAATAAGGAACTTCTTAGTTTATGTAGTCAGTTCAATTAAATTACTCAAGCATTAAAGAGAAAAACGACCGAAGCTTTTTATCAAGATATTAAGTAATAACGTTTATAACTCGATTATAGCTTTAATACTCTTCCTTTACTAAGTAGTGATTAATCTACATTAATATTATAAAAAGGAAGTGTTGTTAAATTGTTAAAACTTTCGTGAGACATTATTATACTTTATTTATTTAACACTCGCCCTGATGATGGACTCCCGAAGAGTTCGAAACTATTCGGTACCGTTCACCGAAAATTACACGTGAGTTTTTAGCCGTTTTAAATAAATAAAGGAATTTATTGAAATAACTCAAGAACTACTAGGCCGATTTCATAAATTCTTTTACCGTTAGATAGCTCTATTAGCACCGGTTAACATAGGATATATTATTTACTTCCGCGCAAGCGAAGTCGCGAGCAACAGCTGGTTTAAAATAATTTGTTCGTACACAAGGCTAGGAAAATGTTAATGATATTCTATTATATAAGAGTGCGTAGCTTTTTACGAAGAGAGTAAAGCCTTGTACGCACTAGGATAGTATTTTAGTCGAGTAGCAAGTAGCAAGTATCCGAATAAAGGATTTACTAATCTATTCTACTAAAATGTTGCTGTCGGACACGTTTAGTTACTAAATGACTACCTTAGTGCGTAGGTTTAGGCTTAAACTAGTCCGAACAGTAGTAAATCCTTTGTTAGGATAAATTCTTCTTGCTACTAGACTAAAATACTATGCTGGTGCGAACAAGGCTTTAGGCCTGTGTTTCCACTGCTTTAAAACCGTATAGGAACATTGTTATTTATCAAATCATGACACGATCTGTTTCCCAGTGGAAACCTTCTCTCCTTGTACCTCTATTAATCAAAACTCTACTTTAAAAACATACCGTGATATAAAATAAATTATAAACATTTTGACGTACATCTCGATTCGATTTTTGGACAAACAAATTACAGGTGGAACGATTACATTTAACCTGTATGGTTATGAATAGGTGATATGTTGTAGAGGTTATTGTGTCGTGGACAGCGGGCAGTCGCGTGCGGCCCATTGTCAACTAATATTAGCACCATAAATATAACAATTGCGTCTGCATGCGACCTATTACAGATACAAGGAGACGCTTAATAGCCTCTTTGATAATGAAAAGACAGGATCTGTCAATCGCGTTTTTATAAGAGAAGAGGGCACACGAGCGGCTGGATCACCGAGGTGATCTTCGACGCTCATGGACATTTGCAACATACGAGGAACCGCAAATGCGTTGCCGGCCTTTAAGGAATAGATAAGCTTCGCTTTTTGAAGGACCCAAAGTCGTAGCGTTCTCTCATAAATAGCTTGATTTGTGTGCTTGGAAATAAAAGCCTTGGCTTTGTTTCGACTGATAGCCTTAACTAAGTCACCTAATTAATTAACTCTTTATTATTAGTTCAAAAGCAACGGTACCAATAGCGCAAAAATAACGAAAATCAAATAGACACAAATCAGGGTTTGACTATCAAGTGTGTAATTGAGATGAGATCAGGCATATTTAATAAAACGGCGGTTCTTTATCAAGTCCTGTTTTCTACAGTCAAAGAATAGTTTAGACGAAATTGTATTAGAATATTTATTATAGATTAGAGAAGTAGGAAATAAGGTTTTGTTATAACATTCATTCTTTTGTCTGACATTAATTACATAAACTCAATTACAGGTTTCATTAAAACATAGTTAATAAAAATAAGTAATAGAAAATTAAAAGAAGTACTGCTAAGTTTTAAATGTTTTCACTCTTGTAACTACTGTCACTTAGAGCGAACACTAAGGGAGGAATTTAGCGTACATTTAATACGAGAAATCGACACTAATCTACCGTTTAAAACAGTTAAAGTATACTAATTTCGGCAGATAAACTTTGTTACAGACGAGTCCAACAAAGAAAATATAACAAGGCTACTTTTTCTATATTTCAGCCTTATGTATAGGATTATCAATTAAAAAAAGTTTCCTCGAGGTCAGGTTGCATCGCGCCTGCGGATCGGCCCCATCACATTCATACCATAGAGTTAAGCATAGAGTATAGCTATAGACTAGACTCAGTCTCGCGCACGGTTCATCACGCGTCGCACGTATTTGTGCTTATCTATCTAATGTCAAAAAAACAGCTTTACGCGTAATTTTCGCGGCAATTTTAATATCTTCAGTTTGCTGATTAACTATTAAGTTGTTTTTTTTAATTATATAGTGTTTCTCGTGTCAATTAATATTGTTTTTGTCTTATGTGATATTTATTTATTGTGTTTGTGACATCGTAAAGTTTTATTGGTTGTAAAATGGCTTTCAACTAAAGAGAAATTATCTTCGTTGTTAAAAATCTAGGTTATAAAAGGTAAGTGTTGAAATATAATATTTAATCGAATTTGTATCCTATGTGGATACAAATAGAATGTATATTTATTATTTATTTGTAAATACGGTGATGGAGAAGTGTATTTTTGTTATATTGACTTTACCCTGAACCGTCCATCTCGGGTCGTTTGATCTCTCAATATATCAACTATTGAAATTCTTTGAAGATTAAATATGTTACTCATTTCATTTTTAGACGATTGATAGATTTTTTTGTTTTATTGAAAAATCTTTATAATTTACAATATTCTAGTTTAAGTCTATTGAGTAATTTATAAATATTTTTTTCAATATTTAAAAGTAAATATTAATTATATAAATACGTATTTGGATTAATAATTACGATATTGCAATAAAAATACAGATAAAAATAAAAATACTAAAGTATGTACATTTTTAATGAAAATTAATTGTTTTTTTTATTAATACATCTGTATGTAGAAAGTACAAGTAAAAAAAATGTGTCATATTATTGTTACTCCATATATGAGTTTGTACGTCATTTCCGGTACCGCCAGGTGGCGCCAAGGTCAAGTTGTCTACGTGCCGGACATAATCGGCACCTATTTACTTTGGCAATTTAGTCAATAGATTTAAACAGAAAGTGTTTTCTTACAAACCGATCAAGACAACATGATACCTATGGAACCGCTTCCAACCAGATCATATCTCTTATAATCTTTGAAAAGGCAGAGATGTCTTGTACTGGGAGGTCACTCAAAGTAACCCTACAAAGTGATTCGATAGCGAACATCAAAAATGCACGGAACTGACAATGACGTTCGATATCTCACACTTACGAGCATATTACTTAACGAATGACATTGTCGATTCAATCAGCGATATCGGCAAAGATACTTTTGGTAACCCCCCAGCTTACTCATAGTAACTACCTTAAGACACGGGACGTTCTAATTATCATCATATATGGGGTAGGCACATCACGCTTTCATAATCTCATTTGTCCTTCTCACAAGCCATCCAACTTTTCCTACCTTTAATATCGAATCAACGCAAGCAAAACCACGAAAGATCTTGTTAAAAAACGTTCGTAGCAAATTATTGGGTGAAGAAAAATGCTTGCTGTTAATGCATATTCAGTGTACCAAAATAAATAGAGGCATGATCTTTGTTTTTTCTTCATTATCAGGGTATATTTCATACTTGAATAAACTCTTTTCTTGTCTTTATATTCCAGTTTATAAGGGAATATTTTTAGATAAACATAAAATTCCGTTTATAGCAAACGAATGATATGTCTGAATTCGATTCTGTTCAGAATATTTTATTGTAATTGTTCGCATTTAGAGAGCCATGGTATATTTATTTTTAGATAATACTAGCTGCTGTTCGCGACTTTGTGCGCGTGGAATGATATAATATAGCCTATGTTACTCGGGGATAATGTAGCTTTCTAATGGTGAAAGATTTTTTTTAATCGGCCGAGTAGATCTTGAGTTATTTTAGTACATACAAAACTAAAAAATACAAAGTGGTCCGCTTTATAATATTAGTATAGATCAAGAAGTATTTATTTAAAACAGCTAAGCAATATTTTCATAACATAGGCTATATTTTTTTTAATTCTACGCGAATAAAGTCGCGAACAACAGCTAGTTAGTAGATATGGTAAATAAATCCATGATTTACGACTTCCTAAATCTTTGCACACAAACAGTTTGAAAAAAATCTCTATTCGACTACAGCTACATTTTGAAACGAATGAAATTTCTAACTAATAGTGCTACCAGCTTTTACCGGAATTTTCGAGTTGCCGAGTAGTTCATCGTTGCAGTGGACGTTGATATAGGATACGAGTTTTCCATTCGTTTGTGAGTGGAGACAATTAAATTTACGGATCACTACACTTGGCTTTTCTATCTTTTTTCCAATTAGTTCAAACGATACTGTCACTGGTGTGTATTTCGTCTGTTTCACGATATTTTTAAATTAATAATTTTGCATTTAGACTGTAAAACAAAAAACAACAAAAATGTGTTTAACTCAATGTTAATTCAAACTGTTACAATTTGTGGTGCCGGAGGCCTAATTTAAGTCCACTTTCCCTTCCTATCCTTTTCTTATAAGAAAATTAAGGGAAGGGGAAGTAGACGCACAGGAAGAGGAATTATTTTCTTGCTGTGCGTCTTCTCCTCCGTAGATTAAGGGTAGCCAAAGCATCTACCATTCAAGATGTCTATGGGCAGCGGTCGCATCGCTATTTCAGCGAATCCAGGTGGCCGCTTGCGTTTTCCACTTTATAATAAAAAAACTTCAGAATTCATAAAACACAAAATATTGTAGTTAAGGTGATATGCGGAAGGGAGAGAATTTAGATAAGACGGTCGATAGAGATGTATGGATCAGTATTGTCGATACAAAGTAGGAAAAAAGGATGTTGTTGATATGTAACTTCCTTAAAGATAAAGCACCCTTGTATTTGTAAAAGAATTTTGTCCGCCGGTTCTGTAGTTTTGGACACCCTGAAATAAATATAAAATTAATCTTTCTCGATATCAGGATAATAAAAGTTAGTGGCTTTAAAGTTTTAAAGACTGTATTCTTTGTTGGTTTTAAAGCGAAATACGATACAAGTTCGGAGACATTGGATGGGCTATTAAATGTATTGGATTCCAATTTCTGTCAATTTGTTTTTAAACTCGAAGAGCTTCGGCTTGATTTGCTCGTAACAACTTGTTGTTCCGTAGCGATTTTACGAAATTGAAAATTAAATAAAGTTATTGAAATTATCGTTTACTATTACAGAGTATAAAGATTGTTTAAGGACGTGGCAAATTAAGTTTTAAAAGTAACTTAAAAACAACAATGGTCTATAATATATTAAATATATATATCGGAATGAAATATTGTAGTATAAATCTGATTTTTCTTTTTAACTATTTGTTTCGCGGCACGCATTTTAATATATTAGTATAATATCTCTTTGGGATAAACATTAGCATAATAATATGAGTATTTCCGTAGAAATCCAGGACGAAGCGATCTAGGACTCGTGATGGTTGAATATTTAAATTATATTTAAACTAAATGTTGTTCGCTACTTCGTCCGCGCGGAATTAAATAATATTAAAAAATTACTCGGGGATAATGTAGCTTTCTTATGGTGATTTTTTTTTAAATCTGCCCAGTAGTTTTTGAGTTATGTCAATACATACAAAAATACAAAGTTTCTCTCTTTATAATAATATTATAGATATGTACCTAAGTACATTGTTAGTGTTTTATGAATTCTTGCTATAAAATCAAGGTATCTTGTACCATATTTCTAAACAGCACACTAATAAAGCGTGCGCGTGCCCGCTTTTAAACGACCTTTAAGTTCCGTCGTTGAATTTATTCTTGTTTCCACACGTGTGCTCGTTATTCTTTTGTTATAAGTTATATGTTTATTTTGATAATTTTAGGTGTTATATTAATTTTGTATCTTTTTTCATCGGTATTTCGAGGTTAAGAAGTAGACTACCACAGAATGAAACTGATGGATCGAATGCTTTTTTTTATATTACACAGTGGCAAACAAGTTAGTAGGCACCTGGATTCGCTGAAATAGCGAAGCGACCGCTGCCCATAGACATCTGTAATTGCAGATGCGTTGTCTACCCTTAATCTACGCAGGAGGAGACGCACAGCGAGAGGATGATTCCTCTTCCTATACGTATCCTCCCCTGCCATATCCACTTCCCCTTCCCATCATTTCCTTATAAGAAAAGGATAGGAAGAGAAAGTGGACTAAAATTAGGCCTCCCGCACCACACTCCTCCGACGAAACACGGAACTGCTTCCATTTGACACCTGTCTTCTGTGTGGTCGTGGTATTTCACCGGGCGAGTCGGACAATTCGTGCGAAAATGTTGAAGCGGCCTCTAGCACTGTAGAGTGTAACCGAGCTATCGTAAATTACGCCCGTTCGTCATTTGAATAAGCATATAATAAACTTGGTATTAACTATAATTATGTGGCAAATATAACTCATAATACATTGAAAAGCATATGGATGCTGCTTTGTAGCGACTTGATTTAAATAACAAAGCTCATTAGAGGTGTTTCTAAAGACTTGTCGCAAATTATATAGGTGTAACAGAATGATAAAGGAGAATTAATATCATCAAAGATAAGCTTTGCTAATCCCATCGCTTTAACGTAATGAAATGACTTAAATTAATTAAAACTTTATTAAAACAACGCTTTGCAAAGAAAACCATAATAAATAAGTTTATTTACTGAAAATAATCTACTTAGACCCACTAAGTAATTGATTAAAAAAAGTTTATTATCTTAATAATATTCGAAGGTACTACTACTAATCGAATGAAGGCCGAGGCCTACCGGAGGCCTAATTTTACTCCACTTTCTCTTCCTATTATTTCATTTTTATATAAGGAAATGATGGGAAGTAGATTGGCGGGGTAGGAGACGCATAGGAAAAGGTATTATCCTCTTGCTGTGCATCTCCTTCTCCGTAGGTTAAGGGTAGGCAACGCATCTGCAATTGCAGAGGTCTATGGGCAGCGGTTGCTGGGGATTTTTCGTTGACGTTTCAGAATTCGGCCTTTATAAGCAAAATTGATATTTAGGGTGATCCCTATTATGGTACGTAATATCTGTATTATTAAAGTTTATTAAAATAATAGTGTATTAAGTATAATAATGTTATAATAATTAATATTTTTTTTACACTATGCTGGATGATAATATTATAAAAATGATCGATTACCACATCCATCAACTTTCAATTGCAATATATATCATTTTCGTCGTCACAAAGCTTTCATATTGACTATACATTTGAGTTTATTAAAATTTACGATCAAACATTTTCATTCATTAACTTGTTAGTCATTATTCACAATTATTTAGTACGTTTACTTAGTTTAAGTGATTATTTTTACATGCCTGACAAAAGCATAATATATTTCCTCAGAGAAATTAACAAAATCAATTTCTTTAAATGTATTTCTATTTATGAAGACCATAATAAATTAATAACTCATTTATTGCATTAAAGGTATTAATAATTTCTTTCAAATTGCTCATTTCTTTAGTCAACTATTGTGATTTTAAATTTTTAAATTAAAATTCTGAATATTTGTACTCGTATAAAGATTCGTGGAGATGACAATTAAACAATAAGGAATGGCGTTAAAAGAAAAATAATATAAGATCGCTAATTGCTTTAAAAATATCGCTCGAAAGAATTAATTATTCTAAAACAAAAGTCAAAGCTTATAAATCTTACAGAGACGTCAGCTAAAGCCGAACAAAGCCCTCGAATTATTTTTCCAGCGCGAGAATTATTTGACTTTATAATAGATTTTTTTAAATCTCTTTCAAAATATTTCGCCCTTTTACGAAGTTCTTTCTTCTATATCGATACTAATATTATAGAAAAACTTTGTATTTTTTAAATATTTGTATGTATTGAAATAATTCAATAATGTGGCCGATTTCAAAAATTCTTTCACTATTAGAAGGCTACATTATCCCGGATTAACATAGGCTATATTATTTACAATAATTCCACGCGGACGAAGTGACGTACAACACCTAGTTTTAAATATTTTCGTAATACTTATGTATGTTGTTTGAGTGTCATCTTTATTTGAAGAGTTTTTGTCCATACTTCGATCGGAAAACTTTATTTATTTATTTTAATTACTATTGCCCTTGAGAAAACCTTTGTCAAGGATTTGAGAATTTTCTGTTTTTCAGAACTAAAAATATCATTTATTGCGCGTAGAATTTGATCTAGGAGTGTGGTAAATATTTGTACCAATCCGTTGATATTTATTTAGTCTAGATATTTGTTTGGTCGTTTGTTTTTCTTACGACATTGACGCAAACAGAAATATCATTATAATAGATTTGTTTTTGCGTCTCTTAAACCTTGAACACACTAGGATAGTATTATAATCTAGTAGCTAGTAATTTAGTAACTAAACCAAACCAAACAGCAACATTTTAGTGGAGTAGATTAGTAAATCCTTTGTTAGGATACTTGCTACAACGAGAACAACAACACAACTCACGCCCGTAACCCAGATGGGTAGGCAGTGACAACGGCATTTTGGCACGATCCTGACACGTCTCTCTCGCTTCTTTTTGAAAGGAATCTTCTAGATCCTTACTACTTGAGTAAAATACTATCCTAATGCGAACAAGGCTTTATATATAATAGTCAGTTTTACCTTCAGCTTGCACTGCCAAATAAATATATACTTTCTGTTTTTGAAAGAGAATTAGAGGGACCCACTTGAGACTAAAATAACTGATTTTCCAGACTGTTCATATATTGGAGTCGCGTACCTGTATACCGTAGAAAGAGAAAGGTATAGAAGTGCTAATAGCATATACGGTAGAGGGATAAAAAATGCAATATACATACGTCTTAGCTATGTATGTGCAATACACATAAACCAATAATATCATCTCTTTTGGCCTTAGTTCACCCAAAATCCGCTTGGAGCGCCACAATACCATATCATAGGTCACATTTGTTTGGGTCTGACATCTGGAAAAACAAAATAAAATCGCATAAGGAGAAAAGGACCAAAGATCTATTGTATATCACTGTCTTTGTCACGTTACGTATAACTATACTATTATTATAAAGAGAGAAACTTTGTGTTTTTGTTTGTATTGAAATAACTCAAGAACTACAGGGCCGATTTCAAAAATTCTTTCACCATTAGAAAGCTACATTATCCCCGAGTAACATAGGCTATATTATTTAATTCCACGCGAACGAAGTCGCGCACAACAGCTAGTTTGGTATAAATGTATCTCACTAGCTGTCAGTATAACATATTAATATCAGATCTGCTTCTTAGTCATGTATGCCGTGTACGAACTCCTATGATTGAATTTCGTAAGCCACTTGAGACGTAAATCTCAGTTCTGCGTAGCACCGTGTACGAAGGGCCTAAATTATTCCATTAAATGGGTAACAACACGGTATTCCCATTTCTAACGGACGCACGTGCTGTCGTAAATTTTAGTAATAGATGTAATTGAAAAGTCTTGCTCCACGATACTGTACAAATGTGAAATATTAACCATTATTATGCACGACGTTATTTTCACTTGTTACGCTCAAAATGGCTTATTTTTATTCGTCGTTTAAAAATTAATATACCTTTGTTTTCATATAATAAAGAAAGAAACTTTATATTTTTGTACGTATTGAAATAACTCAAGAACTACTGGGCCGATTTCAAAAATTCTTTCACCATTAGAAAGCTACATTATCCCCGAGTAACATAGGCTATAATATTTGATTCCACGCGGACGACGTCGCGAACAACAGCTAGGATTTAATAAAACGAAATGTTTGAAACAAAAGAACCGAAAATGAAGGAAGTTAGTCATTTTTGGAAACAATAACATTACGTTATAGTTTTTAAAAAGGCCTGCTACTATCACTAGTCTGTTATGACATAAATACGTTTTCCTGTCTCTCCCAATATTTTAAAATGGGATGGAACAAACATTATTTTTGATTTTTCATTTTATTTTATTTATTATGGTACACCAATTGCATGTTCTACAAACTTTAACAGGGTAGAATTACTGAGAAATACTAGGTTTTAAACACAATTTTTTACCTTATTTAAATCCGACGTCGTATTTAAAAAGTAAATTCACGAACTCATTTTCTTTACTGTATTTTATATTTGCTTTTCCGAACTTAGATCCGTAGAGCTTTAGGAGCTTTTTTCTAATAAATGCGGTCCCTTTCGCAGCCTTTAAAGAAACATTTGTGTACTTTTTCTTGATTTTTATTAACATTTTAATTTAAAATTAATTAAATTTTTTAACTTAAATTGTTTTTCCATTTAAATATTAAAAGCAACGTCTCGCGTCTTCAAAGTATAACTAGCTGTTGTTTGCGACTTCGTTTGGGTGGAATTAAAAAAATATAGTCAATGTTACTAGAGAATAATGTAGCTTTTTAACGGTGAAATAATTTTTGAAATCGGCCCAGTAGTTCTTAAGTTATATCGATATATACACAAATACAAAGTTTTCCTTTTTATAATTTTAGTAGGTATAGATTACTCAAAGGAGTTTTTGGTATTTCTTTTAATTCCGCGCGGACGGAGTCGCGTGCGTCAGCGAGTATAACAGTATCATGCTCATAATTTTAATTAACAATGCACATAGCTATGTAAAAACACATTTCGAAAACGTTTTACTACAGATTACGCGGCACATGAATCGTAGCCGTTCGTAGCGGTGCTACGTGATCCAATCATTAGCGTTGATTTCCACTACCGTAATAGTTTGAGATATATTGTATTAGTGTAATAAGATTCTACAATTAGGGTTGTTATTGAATGAAACTAAAATCGACTAAAGAATATGTAGATGCAAGAAAGATATAAAATAAATTGGACAACCCTAATACATGAAAAATTAAAATGTTATAACAGGGCCCCGGTAAGGATTTTAGCGCCACTTAAGCATTTTGAATTTTATTTTTTATAGTAGGTAGATATATAAATATAGCAAAGAACTGAACTTTTTTATATATATTTTTTCAGGCCCTTGGCTTTGGCGCCCGTGTGCGTTGCACATTTTGCATATATGGTATCCCGATACCGATTGGGGGCTGTGTAATATACGATGTGAGTCAGTCGAATGTTGACCCGCTTGGAATATTTTACTTCAACAAATAGAAACAAAGCGAACACAAAACGTTATTTTATATTTTATTGAAGTTATAGTATTGACAAGGATATTAAAAAGAATTTTCGTAATCGGTCTAGTAGTTTTTGAGTTTATTTGTACAAAAAAGAAGATAAGATTGAAATGTCTAATGCAACGAAACACTCATACAACTGAATAAGAGCGTCGGTGGCCTAGGGGTATAACTCTTGACTTGTAAACTGCAGGTCCCGAGTTCGAATCCTGCCATGTACCAATGTGTTTTTCGATTTTAGATTTTCATATGTACATATTTAACCGACGCTCTTAGGCGAAGGAAAACATCGTGATGCCTGCACATATTGGCGAATAAATTCAAAGAGTATTCACGCAAAATACGAGCTAGTCGTGGAGTTGCGGAAAATGGAGCCCATCATGGGCTCAATAGCGTTTTTATAAAAAGTACAAAGTTTTTCTCTGACTGTATTTACTCGTATACGCTTTAATGATTTATTTTTAATATTTTCCGATCAAATATATTAGAAAACATTCGTTTCCTTATAAAATATTCCTTACAATTAAAAATATTTCTTATACTGAGGTCTTTTTTTAACAAAAGGCTGGCTTGTGATTGAGGAAAAATGTCTTGATACAGCTTTTGTCACGATATTTTTGTAAGAGGAATTTATTTCGTAAAAGATTTAAAGATTGTGAAAAGATCAAATATAAACGATTTTAATAGATGTGTAAAGATTAAATAGCAGTGTTTTGTTGTGAGGATAAATGAATTTATTAACGGTGAAGGAAAACATCATGATGCAACCTGCAAATATCGGCGAAGAAATTCAAAGATATGTGTGAAGTCAACCCGTACTAGGCCAGCGTGGTTGACTATGGCCTAGTCACCCCTTTAAGTAGGCTCCGACCCCTCGGTGGGAACGAATAGTGAGCTGGTGATGATGATGATTATGATGATATTTGAATTTATAAATTGTAAACGTTAAACCAGTCTATAGCTAAAAGAATTAGGTTTGGGAAACAATATGGATGTTATATTCGACGACCAGACCGGTACGTTATCACTGGGTGTTGTCGGAATCAAGGAATACACTCTGCACTTCTCAATCACATTATAATTAGTTCAGATACATAGCTCATGGCCCATTTATAATACGAACAATACGTTAGTAACGATCTGTAATTTCAGAATGATAGACTTCTGATTAACGTCTATAATAGAACACGCTATTTGAATTTTAAACTAATCAATTTAACAGTTTTAAAAAGTACTTATACTCTATTTCTTGAGTAATACATCACTTTAGTTATCGTAAAGATGAGGAAGATAGTGGTAGAGACACATTAACACGACGTAGATGAAACTAAAATAAATGACGAGTCACATTGGTTAGTTTAGACACCAAAAGCTCGAAAGTTCTCACATAAATTTCCAATTTTGTTACACAGATGACTGGTTTCAGAGAAAGTTTTAGTTCAGAACTCAAGTCGAAGTTACTAATTAAATATGTTAAATATTTAGCATTAGCAAATTACTAGGAGGTATAGTTTAACATAATAGTGACAAAATATCTTTTATTTACAAACAAAAATAACACAATACGATTTGACAATAGATATTACAATATTGCTTAGTCTTGACTATAAATAAGCAACAACTTAGACAACAAGAAACACGACTCACCTATACGGAAAAATATGAGTGGAATAAAACCACACTTTTCAAAAATCATCAAATCGATTAAGGGTTATTATAGATTGGATTCCCATCCTCAAAATATCTATACAAAAATAAATTATTTTAATTATTTATTTAAGATGTCAAGTGAAAATATGCTGTTTTACACATACTAAACTTAATAGTAGTAGAGGCCGCTTTAACATCCTCGCACGAATTGACCGGTTCGCCCGGTGTAATACCACGACCACACAGAAGACAGGCATCAAATGGAAGCAATTCCGTGTTGCGCCTGATGATTATGGTGCCGGAGACCTAATTTTAGTCCCTTCCTCTCATCTTTTTATAAGACAATGACGGGAAGGGGAAGTGGATAGGCGGGGAAGAAGGCGCATAGGAAGAGGTAATATCCTCGGACTGGGCGTTTCCTCGTTCGTAGATTAAGGGTAGGCAATGCATCTGCAATTGCAGATGTTTATAGGTAGCGGTCGCTTCGTTTTTCAGCAAATCCAGGTGAGCGCTTGCTCGCTTGCCACTTTGTAATATAAAAAAATAAAAAACCAAATTATGTAATTTGTTCTTATCCTATTTAAATTTTAATATAATGTTTCGAGTTTCATTTATAGATTTAAATTCGTAACAAAGCGAAGGTTGAAAAGTTTTAATAACGTGGTTTGTATGAGCCTTTTGCGACGGAAAATGTTTTAAGCTTTTGTTAAAAATTTACTTTTAGTTTTGTCAAAGTATTATAATATGACTTTTATTAAATATTTAATAGGTAAAAGGTTTCCTTCTTAATTTTATTACAAACTAGCTGTTGCACGCGACTTTTTTCCGCACGGAATTAAAAATAAATAAGTATAGACTAGCTAGCCTGACATGGGCGCGTGAATTATTTTGTAAACAATTTAACCCTTAGTAGCCTGATTATTTTAATATTACTGTGTTTACTTGAGGGTCAAGATGGAGGGAAAATAGCTAGGAAAAAATTAAAAAAAACTAATAGTAATGTAAACATTCGGTTTAAAAAAATCAGTTCAAAATTGAAACACTAGGTTGTTAAGGGTTAAACGTTTTAATATACTATGTTACTATGAGATATTTAAGCTTTCTAACGGTAAGAAAATTTTCGAAACTCATCCAGTAGTTTTTGTACTAGAATTATTTTTATTCAAGACTCGCATCAGGAATAAGTTATTTAATTAAAATGTTTACTTCAGTTATATGGAAAATAAAGGATTAAGATACATAAAATGATATTAAACAATTAAAAGATATATATTCGAATATATCTTCGTTAAGTCTTATTTCACCAGCTCCAAGCCTCGTCATTTACTTTACCCGTCGTAAAAGTCAAATAAAACCTGGCCATTACATTTAAATATCTAAGTACGGGAAATAATTCTGAGAGTGAGAGTTTGTTTTGGTAGAAAAGGTGGTAAAATTATTATCTGTGGTGTATTGGCTATGGTTTGTGTTGTCTCTGGGTGTCTCGAGCATCACGTCATGTTGATAACTATGACAGTCGTCACTTCGTACAAGATGCGGTGTTGGATACGATTATATACGTGGTTCTGTGATGGTTGAGACCCCAGGGTCTGTAACGTGCAATTACCATAAAATATATCTAAAATATAGCATCGACTAGCTGTCGCCAGCGACCTGTAGCGCTAGCACGAACTTGTCAGGTTTTCGTAACGTTAACGTACCGATATCTCGATACGAATACGGTAGCATCTCGTTACGAGGCAGCACGAAGCACTTTCGCCATCGCATCGAGCACTCGATACAATAACCTGAGTGACGTCATACTATCGAGAAAATGACCGGCTGCATTGAACGAAATTTAGTAAACCGAATGAATGTGTCGTTCGGAAATAAGACAATGTAATATTTTATGTTTTAAGTAACAATTTTTTTAACACTTTTTAAAGTAAAATAGTTATGAATTTAGGTATAAAAAACAAAACCTGATTCAGCGTTGTTTATTTAAGTGAAAATAAAATACATTTAAGCATTAATTCAATAATTTTCATTTCAACATAGGTTTAAAATCTCACAACGCGGTTTTATTTCCGAACTGGCTATTTGTCGGATGACAAGTCCAGTCAAAGCCAAAAAGCACCAACTCTGTTTACTTTTAAGGAAGTCGGTTAAAAATGGGGCAGTGTGATTTTTTTCGTGTAGAGGTTTTAATATTAAACCTACATTAAACTTAATTGAAGAACTTAGTACTTATAACTACATTTCACTATGAAGATTAGCTATGCCATTTGTCATTATGGTTGATTTCATGGAAAGGTAAGCAACTTAAGATTTATAACTAAAAAATAATAATAATAATGAAAAGTTAATGATATGCTACTAATATCTATTTATTAGTTATTGACTGAATGTGCGAAGCAAACGAGAGTTTTCCCTTCAACTGTGTCTGTTTGTCTATTCTCCTCTAGAGGCCATAGTTTTCAACCAAATGTAACAACATTACCAACAAATATTTAAATTTGTCTGTTCAACTGAAAAGCTATGAAGAATCTGTAATACATTTAAGACAAGAAGAAGGTAAAAGATTTTAATTACATTACCTACTTATAATAATGCAGTTCTATGTTTATATTTCAGAAAAATAGAACACCTGGGCCTTGCAGCCAAGCCACAATAGTTCCCCCTCCTCCAAGAAGCCAGTGTCTGTCACCCTGTCCAATTGTGGTAGAGGAAGTTGTTTTGAAAGGAATAAAGAAAAGGAATAGGGGAAGGCTTATTGTTTACTATATAGTAATTTAATTTTATTAAATAATACACAAAAAAACAGTGATGTTTTATTTATTAAAAGGCATTTTCATATTAAAATAGGTTTTACATATTATTGTGCTGCAACTATCTGTGTAATCTATTAACTTTATGCACATGCATGTTTTTCATTGCTCTTCTTGTCATGAAGTTGTGATGTCAAATCATCATTTTGTACAATTTCTACAAAAGGTGTAGAAAATGAAACCATTTGTTCCGAAATGGCATCTTCTGGCTTCTGTCAATGTATCAACTTACATGCTTAGTACTGTGAGTATGAGAACTAATATACTAAATGTATAATGACCATAAGTACCTACAAAGGCAAATATATCCTTGTGTTAATAGGTTAATTATTTTTAATTATTGTAGGAAATATAGAGCAACAATATGCAATGAAATAGCTATTCTAATGATTCCATTATCTAATTAAACTGGCAATACTTTTACAAGACTTTTTCCATGGGAATCGACCACAGCCACACACTCCACTGTTTAGGAGCTCCTAGACAGCGGGCTGAAGCTGTCACTCTCGTTTAGGTATATGCCTTTCTGTTATTTGGTGTTAAGGTAATAAGAGGCTGTGTAGTGATGATTTCAATGAGACTGACCTTTAGTTCCAATGAAATCCTATTTGTGGATTTTAAGGTGGTGCGCTTTTTCAATATGAGGCACAAATATTTTAAAGCCTGTTTTGCCAGCCGAAATCTTTGTTTATATTGTTTGCTAGGGAAAATATTTATATATTCATTTGCCTTTCTTTGAAAAACTGTTGCAGTCATTTCACTGTAAGTTTTTATAAAAAAATATAGATAAGTACAATTTCATTTACAAGTTTACATAGGAAAATTGTGAATAAATAGCACCCTTTTTACATAATTAGTACATACTTCATTTTAAATATGCCGGGTACGAAAAGTAGTAATTTAATCCCGGTTTTGCTTAAAATCAAGCTAACCACAACTCCTTAGAAAGTATAAAATTGAATAGTCTATTTAATAAATTATGTTCACTGTATTTTTTATTATAAAATTTCGTTAGTACACTATAACCTTACCTATTTATTCCTTGTTCACTTTCAGCATTTTGAACTAACCGTACAGCATGAAAGTATTGCAATGAAGTATGCTGTTGAAATTATAGCATTTTCAATGTAATAAAAGTTAATAAATGATAAAAATACTTATTTACTTAGCTTGACGTAAGTTGTCTCACTGCCAAATTCTCAGTGACAAAACTTACGTCTGGTGCTCGATAGCCAGCCTTCGTATATACGTCAAAACAATATTCGTGCTGCCGATTTTGCGGGAAATGTATGAATTGACTTACGTTAACGTTACGCTAGCGAGGCACTTTCGAGACGCAAGTCACATTTAGCTATTCGTGCTGCCAAATTTTAGTTCTGCTACTGCCCGATAGGGGCGCTGATCATTTTTCATACAAAATATTTGACGTCGACGTTACGATTACCACTCGATAGATATTCGTGCTAGCGCTACTGCTCCGCGCCCAAAGTAAAGAAGTTAGTAGCCTATGTGTTCTTCCAAGCAATGTCCCTTCCAACCTTCTAACAGACATCTATACATCCAAACTTTTCCATATAACGGTAGTAAGAAGTAGATATATTTTAATTTATTATAGTTTTCAGATGCAGTAATTAAATCTATTGTACATTCAGTTTGTTAACCGTTAATAATTACCAATGTTGACATATCTCGTAGCGCGTAGCATTCGTAGATAGAGTCTACGAACGTGCTCTAAATGTTCGTAGCAAGTTCTACAATAGTTTATGTTTTAATATTTTGCTAAAAGTTTATTTTAATGAATTCACTTTAAATTAATTTATGAATTATAATAATTGACTCTCATATATCTTTTGTACGCATATTTTATTTTATAATATAAAAGTCGTACCAAAAAGCAAATGAAACTTATCATCAGCCTACCCTTGTCCCTATAGAGGGTCGGCACAGTATGTACTACTCCATACTTCTCTATCAACCATTCATTTCTGAGTTTACCCCTTTTTTCAGCATATATTTTCTTTCACACAATCCATACATACTTTCTTTGGCCTTCCTCTACCTTTGTATCCGTCCACATTCAATTTCATATTAAAAAAAAAAACAAATAAAACTAAACTTTAATAATGAAAATAAGACTTTTTTTGAGGATTTATTTTTATAAGGGCCTTTGTTGAGGATGTTGAAATTTATTAATAAACAGATTGTAATTTTAATAGAAAACGTGAAACATTCTCGAGGGATTTTTCGTAAGTGGCTATAAATGTTTGTTCAATATATTGTTATAAGAGATCGCCAATTAAGGGAAGCCATTTTATATCAAAAAATTGTACTCGACGGGAGGATTTTTCATCGTTCCCTTTTCGTAATAAATTTAGAAGATATCGAGGAATTTAGAGTGCCTTAAGGGTTTAGGTTAGTAGATTTGTTTTATATTTTAACAGAAGCTGTTGGTAGCGACTTTGTTAAAAAAATATAGCGTATGTTACTCAGTGATAAT
Source organism: Papilio dardanus tibullus (assembly GCA_013186455.1). Taxonomy (NCBI): domain Eukaryota; kingdom Metazoa; phylum Arthropoda; class Insecta; order Lepidoptera; family Papilionidae; genus Papilio; species Papilio dardanus. The sequence continues at coordinate 244,181 of QDHC01002943.1, forward strand.
ATCGGTTTCTGATGGTGATAGAATTTTTGAAATTGGCCTAGTAGTTTTTGAGTTATTTCAGTACATACAATAATATGCAGACTTTTCATCGTTATAATATTAGTATAGACTAGCTGTTGTTCGTGACTTCGTCCGCATGGAATGTTACTCGAGAATAGTGTAGCTTTCTAACGATGGAGTTATTTCAATACATACAAAAATCAAATATAGAAAGTTTCTCTCATCTCTATTTTTTATTTGTGCAAGTTTCTTAACGAGGGGGATGATAATGTATTACGAGTACGATTTCAGCAATAAAAACCTACACTTATTTGAACGAAAGCGAACAGATATTTACAAAACAAAAACAGTCCTTTGTAAATTAGTCAAGAATATTTACTTCCATTCATTAATCCAGTATTTGTTAACAATGGCGGTCGTTAAGGATTCGTTTTAATTAAATCCTATTCAAATTATTTTCATTTCGTTTGAATACCACTTTAAAGGTCTAATATCGATTTGGTGTAAATTTATAAAGAAATTAATATTGAGATCGATCCAAAGAAAGTCAAAATTAAATTGCGAAAATGCGCGAAAAAAAATCTTGATTGAATTTGGCCCTATGGACGTTAAGGTGTTTAACAATGGTAGAACCAGCTTTAACACCTTCACACGAATTGGCCGGCTCGCCCAGGGAAATACCACCGCACAGAAGACAGGCGCGAAATGGAAGCAGTTCCGTGTTTCGTCTGAAGGGTGTGGTGCCGGAGGCCTAATTTTAGTCCAATTTTCCTTCCTATCCTTTTCTTATAAGGAAATGATGGGAAAGGGAATTGGATATAGCGGGGTAGGGGACTTATAGGAAGAGGAATTATCATCTTGCTGTGCGTCTCCTCCTCCGTAGATTAAGGGTAGCCAACGCATCTGCAATTGCAGATGTCTATGGGCAGCGGTCGCTTAGGGAAGCGAATCCAGGTGGCCGCTTGCTCGTTTACCAGTTTGTAATATAAAAAAGGATGAATATGAAGGACAGTTCACTCGTCAAATTAGGATCAGTCATTTAATTTCCAGTTACTTATAATGGATCGAATATACATACCCAAGCAAAAACATCTCGTTTGTATCCAGCAAAAAAATTGCTTATGCAAAATGTGAAGATGCATTCGTGTCTTTGTTCATTCGAGTATAAAATCAAGCGATTATTATTTAAATAAAATATGATAAGCTTGCTATAAAGAATCTTCATAACTAGATTTTCTAGACGTATATAAAGTTCACATTATGATCGGAATTTCACAAAAGGATGAATATTTTCATCACACGGGCGTTTTTTAACGCTCGATTTTGACGTTTTTTTTACTATCTTGATCATACGAACCATTTAAAAACGCTCTTGTTTCGTTCGCTCAGAGCTGAGATGTATGATGTATACTAATATTATAAAGAGAGAAACTTAGTATTTTTGTTTGTATTGAAATAACTCAAGAACTGCTGGGCTGATTTTAAAAATTCTTTCACCATTAGAAAGCTACATTATCCACAAGTAACTTAGGCTATATTATTTAATTCCACGCAAACGAACTCGCGCACAACAGCTAGTATGAGATATAAAGTCAAAAAAATACACACGAATTGAGAACCTCCTCCTTTTTGGAAGACGGTTAAAAAGCGTCGCGATTTAAAAGCGTCGCCGTATGAATGCTCGGTTTTGGTACTTTCGCTCAAACGAATGTTTTGAGTACAACTACAACTTAATCACGCCCGTAACCCAGAGGGGTAGGCCGAGACAACGGATCTCCATTTGGACCGTCTTGACACACCTCTCTTACTTCTACATTCATACATCTACGCATACACGACGGTACTCTTAATACCGGCATTCTTAAGTAAATCTTCAATTTTGAATGTTTTAAAATAAATCTTATTTCGTTTTCCTAACGCTGAAATTTGATTTCGAAGTGTTTTTTCATACAAATATCTGTCTCCCTCATGGGAGAGCTTTAATAAAGCCCTCGTACGAAAGCTGGCTTACATATCGGAAATTGAAATGTTCAAGTTATTGTCGATCATAGGATGTTACCCAAAATCCTTTCGCTACGAAACGATTCTATAGTGAACATAGATTAAAAAAGGCAGATCGGACACAACATATGTCATACCGACGGCGACTGTGACACATTTATACGAAATATACGTAACGTGACAAAGACAGTGACATATGTCTTTGGTCCCTTTCTCCGTATGCGATTTTGTTTGTTTGGGTCTTGAAATAAGACCCAAATAAATGTAACGTATTACATAGTATTGTGGCGCTCCAAGCGTATTTTCGGTGAACTAATTTTTCATACGTCCCAGGCAAAGGCTTGAGCCATGATGTTATTGGTTTAAAGCCGTAAAGTGATGCACACACGACATACGTATGACGTAGTCTAAGGCATGTTTTGTCCCTCAACCGTATACGCTATAGCCATTTCTATACCTTTCTCTTTCTACGATAGTGAACGTCAAAAATGTATGAAACTAATAATGACGTTCGATATTTCACACGTGATAATCACATGACTTATCGAATGCTTTTGTCAGTTTCATACATTTTTGTCGATTCCATCAGCGATATCGCCAATCGAAAAGTATAATACTTTTGGTAGCCCCCTGAGCGGGTTATGATATTCTTGTCGAAGGCAATTCGCCTCGCATACTTAGTCTCCAATAGTATAAATGTGTTTTGCCACATTTTCTACTATTTTACTTTACATTTAGTTTATAAGAAAAAAGTTTTATAAAATCTATTTATATATCGACAAAATATTGTTACCAAAATATAAATTACTGTATACGAATAAAGCTTAAAGATTTAAAAACAATAATAATAACGAACAAAAGTTAAGCCTTGTACACACTAGGATAGTATTTTAGTCGAGTAGCAAATAGCAAGTATACGAACAAAGGATTTACTAATCTATTCTACTAAAATGTTGCTGTTCGGACACGTTTAGTTACTAAACTACTACCCTAGTGTGTAGGTTTAGGCGTAAACGAGTCCGAACAGTAGTAAATTCTTTGTTCGGATAAATGCTACTTGCTACTCGACTAAAATACTATCCTGGTGCTAACAAGGCTTTAATGTAAGTAGCTAGCAAAAGGTAGTAGTAGTTCGACCCATGATGGACTCCATTTTCGGCAACTTCACGACCAGCGCGTATTTTACGTGACTTCACACATATCTTTGAATTTCTTCGCCGATATGTGCAGACATCACGATGTTTTTCCTCCCCATAATCCTATGGCTACATTAGACTGATGCCACGCAAAAAACGGCCTTATACTGAAGCAAAATCTCCGTTTTCACAGCGAACTTTGTCTAATGAAGAGCAAAAGGTAAGAAAAAGATGACCCTAGTAGAAAGGTAAAGATATAATCTCAAAAGATTTAACACGTCTAGTTATCTTTTCTTCCCTTTGAGTGTGACACCGCTTGTTTATATTGGATCGCTTCAAAGCGGGTACGTCATAAAATATTGACTCTGTCGAGCGACGACATATGATACTAATTACACTTTCGCAATTATAACGTTTAATTTCGATACGGGTCAATGACCTTGATTTAATCATGTCTACACGTGGAGATAATCTTGGTCATAAATGGATAACGTTAATATTTATGTGAAGGAAAAACTTCATACAACTTACGCGTGGATGAAGGTGTAAGAAATATTTATAACTAGCGACCCAACCCGGCTTCGCACGGGTGCAAATCGGTATAATGCTGATAGTAAGACCTTTTTAAGTTGTACAATACTATAGTACATTATTTTGATCTAACTTGTAGGGTTCAGACAGCGTTTGCAATGTAAGCACTAAAAAGTTTTAATTTACGACATCATATTAAAAACTTATTAATTATCAATCTTGCTCAACTATATTGTGAATGTATTATACATAAAAACCTTCCTTATGAATCACTCTATCTATTAAAAAAAACCGCATCAAAATCCGTTGCGTAGTTTTAAACATAAAAAAGCGTTATTGTTTTATACTATGTAGTATAATATAAGGAGATAAGGATAAGGATTAACAAAATATACATAAAGCTATCTTACTCATTCCTACTCTTACTTTCCTGTTAATAAAGACTTAAAGTTTGGATGGATAAATGTCACAATAGCTTAAGAGATGTCAATTAAAGTTAGCACAAATGTGGAACATAGTTTAAAAGAGCACAGGCATCTTACGAGTATGTTTTTACTAATTAATTATGTTTATGAGAATGTTTTTATCCCGCACCAGGCACTTTATAAAAGATACCAAGCACTTTATAAAAGATACCAGACGCTTTATAAAAGACATCAGACACTTTATAAAAGACATCAGACACTTTATAAAAGACATCAGACGCTTTATAAAAGACATCAGACACTTTATAAAAGACATCAGACCCTTTATAAAAGACATCATACACTTTATAAAAGACATCAGACACTTTATAAAAGAATCAGACGCTTTATAAAAGACATCAGACGCTTTATAAAAGACATCAGACATTTTATAAAAGACATCAGACACTTTATAAAAGACATCAGACGCTTTATAAAAGACATCAGACACTTTATAAAAGAATCAGACGCTTTATAAAAGACATCAGACGCTTTATAAAAGACATCATACACTTTATAAAAGACATCAGACACTTTATAAAAGAATCAGACGCTTTATAAAAGACATCAGACGCTTTATAAAAGACATCAGACGCTTTATAAAAGACATCAGACACTTTATAAAAGACATCAGACCTTTTATAAAAGACATCAGACACTTTATAAAAAGGCTTATTAAATAAAATCGTGAATCATAACTCTTTTATGAATTTATTCTATAAATAATTTCTGAACAAATACTTATACATAGTATAAAACAATAACGCTTTTTTATGTTTGTCCCTATATATGCTTGAATCTTTAATACTACGCAACGGATTTTGATGCGGTTTTTTAATAGATAGAGTGATTCATAAAGACGGTTTTCATGTATAATACATTCACAATATAGTAGAGTAACACTGATAACTTAGAGAGTTTTAATATGATGTCGTAAATTAACACATTTTTAGCGCTTACATTGCAAACGCTGCATTATTTAGTATCAGCATTATACCGATTTGCACCCGTGCGAAGCAGGGGCAGGTCGCTAGTTCTATATACTATGTTTGATATCTTTTCGCAGCTTACAAAATAATCCCGTCCGATCTCGGTACGGCACGTCGGGATCGCAGATTACTCGCCCTGTTGCCTCAGACAGATGCCGAGGACTAATTAAGTAGTAAACCTTACGTAAATTAATAATATTTTATTATGGATAATTTCTAACCTAGTTTCTCTCAAACTATATTCGTGCAAACGCGTCCTTTGGAAACGCAAATCTGCAATTTTAGTTTCTAAGTGACTTAATCAGGCTACAGACGTTTAGTTTTAAATGTACGGTTAACTGCGCAGTTAAAACTGACGTGTGTTGACAAAACTGAGAACTGTACAGTTAAAACTGTGCAGTTAAAATGCAATACAATAAAATGTCATCCACCAAAACCTCTACGATATAGTACAAACTTCGTAGATATTGGTTCATTCTTTTCCTTCTTTAAATGAACGTCAGAGGGAAAAGATAACTTTGTTTCAACAAAGGAAAGTCATAGACATGAAAAACAGGAAAGACCGCTAGTATATACAGCTAATATAATTAATTCAGTGTTGCTATTCAAATAATCATCATAACCCAAAAAGACAGTAACAACTAATGAATAAAATGCGTGTCTATTGTTCATTGTTCAAACATATAAACCTCGTTTATTTAGTAGTTATTAAGGTATATTCCAAGAAATTAATAACAGTGGAAATAACTGGCAGGTAAATTCAATTAAGACGAATAATTGAAAATGTTAAGACATGCGAAGTTACCTTGATACGAGTATGAATTATTTACTTTTCCCGGAATATTTAATACAGCCTACTCGTATCGTCAGTGCCATAGTAACCACTGGAGGATTACCCAAAGTAAACGCGCTACAAAGCTATTCGATACATCAAAAGATATATGGAACTGACCAATGACTTTCGATATCTCACACGTGACAAGCACATGACTTATCGAACGACATTGTCGGTTTCGTACATTTCTGTCGTTTCTATCAGCGATATCGCCAATCGCAAGATACTTTGGGAAACCCTGCTGATCTATGAATGGATAGTCCATTGCTTATTGTTTCATGTCTATCCATCTAATCCATTTACAGATATTGTTCGTAAGAAACGGAATTATCAGTATTAAGCTGTTTTAGTACCCGATATTTCGCCACAACTGTGGGGTAGGCACCCCCGTGCCCCTATACCCTGTGTAAATATCGGGAGCTCAAACAGCTTAATCGTGAAATCCCGTTTCTTACGAACAATAAGTACGTATAATCACATAAGTTTAAAGTTATATCTTGCCATTTACAGACGTTGTAATTGTGACGTTTATGAAAAAGTGTAGTGTATATTGATGGGCCGACAGCTCGAGTTTTTATCCGAAACGGATAAAAACCCGTATGATTAGGAAACCAAAGTATCGAAATGTTTTACTACAATTTCCTCAGTATTTCTAGAGTCAATTTTTTTTTTCCTTTTTGTCATGAGATCCTGGTAGACCTATACATACGCGGAAGTACCTAATAATTTTGCATTTAAAAGTTGTTTTCATCATTAAATTTATTAACAAAGCATGTTAGATATAATTTTATTTTTGTTATTCTTTTATTCCAATCTCGTTTATTCATAAAAAACCATGTTTATGTTAAATTTATTAATTACATTTATGAAATGAAAGATAGTTTTTATCCACGTTTTAGGTAAAAATCACGCCGAAAAGATAGAAATTATGAGTATTTATCCATTTTGAGTTTTTATCCGGATGAAATTCCAACACTACTAGTGTAGTTTCTAAGAATATGAAACCGTCAGTAACGTATTCTTACCAATGTTCTTCTAGTAACTAAATGTTGCCAATTAGTTGGGATTTATGTTGTTTTTTATCAGTTATTTTTCATGAGAATTTTCATATACGAGATTGTTATTCAATAACAAAATAACCTTCGATATAATATGCTTTTACTTTAGCAAAATAAAATTCTCACGACTTATAAAACGCCACTTATGATAAAGTAAAAATGAATTTCATATCAATTTCAATAAAACGTCTTCCAGAATTTCTCGGAAAACATTATTACGTGATTGCAAATTTTCTTTTGTATCGCCCTCGGTGACTTTTATTAAGATTTTTTTGTATCTCATGTTACATCATTTGACGTCTATACTAATATTGTAAAGATGAAAGATTTCTATTTTTGTATGTATTAAAATAATTCAAAAACTTAGCCGAATTAAAAAAAATCACCATTAGAAATCTACATTATTGCTTAGTAACATCTTAATAAAGATATGAAAGTTCGGATGGATGGGTAATTTGTTCAAAATCTTGACGTTTGGCTACTTATTAAGTTTTTTTTTAATTTTTACCGGCCGAAGTCGCGTGCAACAGCTAGTATTAGAGATAAGAACAAAACAACCTTAAATATCTTTATTTATTTTGTATTAACAATATAACTTTGTAATTCCTAGACGTGATATGTCGTGTAACAACTAGGGGCATAAAATTGTATTACTTTCCCAAACATTAGGAAGAACTAATATTACTCCGGCCTTGTCAAGTTTGGTAACAATGTTCTGTGATACGAAATCAACAAGTCTTGAGTTATTTATAAACACAACGATATTTAATACTTTTTAAGATTTTTATAACCATTATTGCATACATACTATGTTTTTTTATAGGAGAAGGGGGCAAACGAGCAGCGGATCAACTAAATTAATTAGTCCGACGACCACGGACATCTGCTATGCCAGAGGAACCACAAATCTAACCACATATTATGTGCTTAGATTTTCTACATATTAAATGCATTTCTGTCAAGAAATTATTAAATAAGGAAATGACCTATCATCATCACCAGCTCATACGTCCCCACCGAAGGGCTCGGAGCCAACCCTAAGGTGTGACTAGGTCGTAGTCAACCATGCTTTTATAAGAAACTGGGGCAAACGAGCAACGGGAACACCGAGGTTTGCTAAAATGTCATCGAGACTGTTCAGCTTCCCTGGAGATATTTTCGTACAATCCTCCATTGAATCTTTGTCATTTTTAATATTAGTAAGATAATTACGGTTCCGTATTATTGGTAGAAGAGTAAATAATATTGGCGTATGTCAAAGAATCTGGAAATAATGGGAATATGTTTTGGTGATCCATTAAATTCACATTAGCGTCGCCGCATCGGTTTCATATCATTCACGCCGTATAAAAATAAATTGATATTGCTTGCTCTTGTTTACGATAGCTATTGGTAAATTAATAAATACTATAATACTCTTTTTTTTAAATAAATATAGTCAAAGCTGGATGCTTATTAAGGTTTCTCCTTGAGAAACTAATATTAAGCTTTGTGCGCACCAGGATAGTATTATAGTCGAGTAGCATGTAGGAAGTATCAAAACAAAGGATTTAATAATCTACTCTACTAAAATGTTGCTGTTCGGACACGTTTAGTTACTAAATTAACTATCCTAATGCGTAGGTTTAGGATTAAACGAGTCCGAACAGTAGTAAATCCTTTGTTCGGATAAATTCTACATTGGCATGTTGGCATCGAGTGGCACTCGACTAAAATACTATCCTAGTGCGAACAAGGCTAAAACCTCTATAAGCGAGACAAATATCGCGGTCCCTTGGACTCTCGCTTATCCAGGTTCGACTGTAATATAACTCCAGCAAATTGCGAACATTTCCTTCATAAATAATAGTGCAATTTTAAAGTGGTATGCAATTTGCATTGCATATACAAAATTTAGATTCAAAATGTCCATTATCTTACTTATATACTTATAGATGTATGAATGGATGGACGGATAAATATTGGTTGGAAGTTATCTCCAGATTGATTTCGATGAAATATTGAACAGATATAGAAGTCTGGAAGAACACGTAGACTATTAAGTTTTTTAGTATGGTCGTTTTTAATTTCATCAGCAAATCTAGTCTATACTAATATTGTGTAAATATAAAGAGGAAATCTTTGTATTTTTGTATGTATTGAAATAACTCAAAAACTCCTGGGCCGATTTCAAAAATTCTTTCACCATTAGAAAGCTACATTATTCCCGAGTTACATAGACCATATTTTTATAATTATGTGCGGACGAAGTATCATAAAATAAAAGGAAAACAATATTACTTTCATAGTGGAAATAAGTGATAACGGCACACGGATATAAACTGCTCTACTAAATCACTAATGTGTCGTAATAAATAAGGTTTTTGCACCGCACGTTAGAGCTTATTTTGGGACAAACAAAAAATGAAAAGTCTCTGCCCGTTTATGCGTTAATGCGATAACTAGATTTAACAATTACATTAATATAAGAGGTGTATATTTTTAAATAACATTAATCCTTACCTTATCCTTTTTTTTAATAGATAGCGTGATTCATAAGGAAGGTTTTCATGTGTAATACATTCACAATATAGTAGAGTAACACTGATCATTTAGAGGTTTTTAATATGATGTCGTAAATTAATACATTTTTAGCGCTTACATTGCAAACGCTGCAGTATTTAGTATCAGCATTATACCGATTTGAACCCGTGCGAAGCCGGGGCGGGTCGCTAGTCTATACTAATATTATAAAGATAATTATTTACGACATCACATTAGAAACTCGAAAAAATAGTATTTGTTCACTATTTAATGGATGTTATTATACATATAAACCTTCGTCTTCAATCACTCTATCTAATAATAATAAAAAACCGCATCAAAATCCGTTGCGTAGCTTTAAAGATTTAAGCATACATATGTATATAGAGTCAGAGACAATAAAAAACAAATAAATGTGTTATTTATTTTCTTTTAGAGATTAATATAAAAATACATTACCTACAATTAATATTCACTTGGAAATAATATTCACTTACACTCCACAGAGTGGTGTGATTAATCACGTTTTTAGAGCGACCGGGGACAAAGAGTACTTTTACGTAACACCGAAAAAATGACATTATACAGGATGTCCGGAAATTCCTGGATTCGTCGTTAACATGGTAAATCAGGATAACCTATTAAAATCTTACATACTCTATGTAAATAAAAGTCTGTTAATAAAAGTGAAAATTGCTAGCTTTTAATAAATATAAAGAGTAGTGTTTTTTTTTGTCCCTAAATTGAACTTTACGTCAACGCTAACTAAATACGAGTATACGAAAGTTCTTCCAAATGGTTCATTATTTTCTTATTTTATTCTTTTCCCACATCCTTGTGATAGTTTAGTACAACTACGAACACACGGTCTTTCTAAATCGTGTATATTCATCGTCGAAACATGTAGAAACCGTGTTGTCACCATTTTTTTCAAAAAGAATGAAAGAGATGTCATTATTTTTCGTGCTTCTATCTTTAGAAGGATAGTTTTTAACTCTATGTACTGTAAATGTCTCTATGTAGCACCGGTGCTAGATAAATTAAGAAGTTAGAACACATTACGAGAAGGGAAGTCAGCACTTGACAAGGTCATGCTCCCAGTAAGGGCTACTGGCCCATGTGTGCAAAAAAGACGCTCCTTAAGCATTTTTAATTATCTTTTCTTTATGCTAGGTAGGTGCTTAGTATAGCAAAGAACTGAACTTTTTTTTTCTTTTTTTGGGGCTTTGGCGCCGCTTAAAGATGGCGCCCGTGTGCAGGGTAGCCTGGCCCTGGCACCGGTAGAGATAGGTCTAGGATGGATATGAAAGATGACATGACTTAGTCACGAGGGTGAGGATTGAGAGGCAGAATAATGAGGACAAAAACCTGCTGCCACTATAGGTGCAGGTTTAACAGTGGTAGAGCCCGCTTTAAGATCTTTGCACGAATTGTCCGGCTCGCCCGGTGTAATACCACGATCACACAGAAGACAGGCGTCAAATGGAAAGAATTCCGTGTTTCGTCTGAAGAGTGTGGTGCCGGAGGTCTAATTTTTAATCCACTTTCCCTTCCTATCCTATTCCTATAAGAAAATGATGAGAAGAGGAAATGGATTTTCCGGGGGAGGGGACGCATAGGGGAGGAATTATCCTTTTGCTGTGTGTCTCCTCCTCCGAAGATTAAGGGTAGGCAACGCATCTGCAATTGTAGATGTCTATGGGCAGCGGCCGCTTCGCTATTTCAGCGAGTTCTGGTGGCAGTTTGCTCGTTTGCCACTTTATAATATAAAAAAAGGAGTAGACTATACTAAGGACGGGCAGATGATACAGTAAATTAATTTAATACTACCTGTGAAGCGACTTAATAAAATCTATCATGATAATCCTTTTCAACATTAAATTAGCATATAAGTGGGAAATCTAAAATACGTTCATTGAATAAGAATATATTCTGTGTCACGAGAGAAACAATTTCCTTTGCACGATTAAATTGAATGTTTTCGTTGGTCTTGATTTTTAACCGACTTCCAACAGAAGGAGGTTATCAAGTCAATGAGTTTTTTTTTTTTTTATGTATGTTCGG
>QDHC01002943.1:256327-293295 GCA_013186455.1 Papilio dardanus tibullus
CGTCCAGTGGTTAAGGCTGTGCGTTGATAGATATCTATGTCAGTCAGTCACGTTAGAGTTTTATATATATAGATATGGGGATAAAGTGTGCCGGGACTATGCCAAATGCCCAAGGTCACCCTCAGTGTTACCAACGTGAGTTTGGTTTTTACAATATGCCTGCTTTTGTCTTTACTTTCTTTATGTTGGTATAGACGTAGAATACAGCCTGGAAGAACACATAGACTTTTTATTTTGTTTTTTTTAGTACCGTGCAGCCGGAGCCGTGGGCTAAAGGTAGTTTGAAAAGCAAATCCGTAATATATATCTATACTAATCTATACTAATATTATAAAGAGAGAAACTTTGTATTTTTGTTTGTATTGAAATAACTCAAGAATTACTGGGCCAATTTCAAAAATTCTTTCACCATTAGAAAGCTACATTATCTCCGAGTAACATAGGCTATATTGTTTAATTCCACGCGGACGAAGTCGCGCACAACGGCTAGTAATCGATAATTCTTGGTAATAAGTTCGAAACCTAATTTACCTATGTATTATACATTATGTGTATCTCAATGCTTTTATATATTTATACATTAAATAGGAAGCCGTGACTCAAAGCTTTGAAAGCTACGTTAATCAATTTAGTCTGATTGAAAGCGGCACATTAATTAATTTGAAATTTAATTAACGCTCACTAATATCTTAATAGCGTGACAAAGACAGACAAATTAAGTCATATAGAATCAGTTTTTTTTTATTTAAATCTAATTAAATTAATTATATGATTAATACAACTCTACAAATGTTGATGTTCAAGATATGTTTAGAAATTATGTTTTCAAGCCTTAATCTATCTACTTTATACTTATTATATATTAAAAAGAGGAATTTGTATATTTTAGTATGTATAACTCAAAAACTACTGGGCCGATTTCAAAAATTCTTTCACTCATAGAAAGCTACATTATCCCCAAGTAACATAGGCTATACGATTTAATTCCACGCGGACGAAGTCTCGAACAACAGCTAATTACAAATACTTCCATGAAAATATTGAATGTGTTCTCGTTTTTCTTCAATTCATATCCCTTAAAACAATGCTACTGACATCGGAAGAAAAATAAATAGGTCAACACTCTATTAACTTAATAGGAAAGCTATTAATGACAATTCCTTTTATTGCAGTTAAGTTTATTTTTATACCACAAATAATATTGTAATTATACTACGAGTACTTAGTATAGTTACAACATCCGATACAAAGAAATTGAACAATCCTAATACTGGCAATCGAAATGACTATTCAAAAATATATACAGGGTGTCCCGTAAGTCGACGCCAAAACTGAAACAGGTGATAGAGGAAGTCCTAAGAGACACCATAAAAATTTAAAAAAAATCTATATCTAATAGTTTTTGAACTATAGCAGGTTCTAAATTTTCGAAAAAAAAAGTACAACCTGTGTTGTTTTTTTAGCTCCAGTAGCTACAACTCTTTACTTTTTTTTAAATTTTATTTTTCTTGTCTCATCTTGATTAGTGTTTGTGTAACCTAGTTTTTAAAATTATAAGCTAACTGCTACAGCTTAGAAGATAATGCCACTTTTATCCGAACTATAACGGAACGATTAATTGTATGCCCAACTTTAAATGACTGTCCTGAAAAAAAAATGTACCAACCCTAGTATGGCACGTCGCGCGAAAAGTTGGCGCATTTAATAAGGATTCTAAAATGGTATAGCACTTGCTACATTATTTACAAAACAGGACGGCGCTAGTGAGCTATTACTCGTATATTTTAGTTTCACTTACCACCGGGTCAAATGACACGTAGCTCTATAATAAATACAATAACACATATCTTTATTATCTTTTATGACCCCAAGCGGGCTAACAAATGCCAATATTTCAAATACAATTGACTCCGGTCGTAGCGTACTTGTTGACCTTTAAATCTTATAGAAGTTACATAATGGAAAAAGATAACGAGGTCCTATAACTCAGACCGCTCTGTTCCGGACTTATGTAACTGGCTTTCGCCCACGACTTTGTAAGCGCGGTTAAAAAAAAACTAACTTAAATATCCTTTACAAGACATTGAATTCCGTAGATTCACATTTATAATGCACCAGCGATGCATTATAATCGAGGTTTGTTCACACCAGGATAATATTTTAGTCAAATCGCAAGTAATAAGTATCCAAACAAAGGATTTACTAATCTACTCTACTAAAATGTTGCTGTTCGGACTACTCGACGACGACGACGACTTGGTTACTCGACTGAAATACTAATTTTAGTCCACTTTCCCTTCCTATCATTTTCTTATAAGGGAATGATGGGAAGGGGAAGTGGATTGGCGGGAGAGGGGACGCATAGGAAGAGGTATTATCCTCTTGCTGTGCGTCTCCTCCTCCGTAGATTAGGGGTAGGCAACGCATCTGCATTTGCAGATGTCTATGGTCAGCGGTCGCTTCGCTATTTCAGGGAATCAAGGTGGCCGCTTGCTCGTTTGTCACTTTTCATGTAAAAAAAATACTATCCTGGTGCTTACGCTTTTAATATGTTTCTGTGTCTATCCATAGTTACATAACCTAACTTTTATTAACCATAAATCCAGTAGATGGTAAACAAGATAATTTGAAACGAATTCGTATGATATTATTTTAAGTGGAAAACATGTTATTGTTTTATGTAAAATAATTTTACAGAGAAGATAGCTACTTATTTCTATCTAGCTTTACGATTGGGATCTCTAAGGCCCTTATTATACTGGATGTTGTTAACGACTTCGTTCGAGCAGAATTAAAAAAATGTAGCCTATGTTACTCGGGGATAATGTAGCTTTCTAGCGGTGAAAGAATTTTTGAAATCGGCCCAGTAGTTTTTGAGTTATTTCAATACATACAAAAATACAAACTTTTCCTCTTTCTAATACAGTCAAACTTGGATAAGCGAGACCTGCATAAGCGAGTCATTCTATAGTCCCGACGAGCTACCTCCGTAAGCCAGAAACTTGGATTAGAGAGAAACCTTTATAAATTAGTCATATAGCGGTCCCTTAGACTCTTGCTTATTTCGGCTCTATTAGTGGTAGAAATTTCTACATGATTATATTGCGTAAGCTTAGAGACTTATGTGGCAACCCTATTATTTTCTAATCAGCTAAATTGCCCTTCAGGAATGTCCATGGTCTTTCCCCGTACCTTGAGCTGTCGGTAACATTATATCCTATAGCGTACAAACAGTTAACTTGTTGCAAATATATTAAAGGGGACATTTATTACCTACCCAGTAAAATGCCTTAGCACTTGTAATGCAATAAAGTCCAAAATAAGCCAAAGTAACATACATATACGCTGAATTATAGGTCTTATAGTGATTGAATTGAAACTGAATTTAATTCTTACACTGTATAATGCTTTGCGGGCTTTTGTATGTATGTCGTATGACGATTTATTTTTAGAATCGACCTCGGATCACCCTGTTTATTATTCGGCAACACTTTCGCTATTGTCTCAAAAAGGGAATGAGCGCGTGACATTTTTTTGCGATAGAGAAAATAAAAAAAAATGGCATTTTAGATTGTTGTGGACCATTGTTTGTGTTACAATAATTGAATATACATTTTGATTTTATCACTCTTTTTATTATTCCAAATATATTAAAATGTATTATAGCGGTACATAGTTAGGTTATGTTATAACAGGATGATCCATTTTGTCAAAATTTTTAATCAAATTTTAAAATTAATTGATAAAATAATTATTAACTACAAATGATAATATTAATGCGGTAACCATTTTGTTCTTGAAAAGTTGATGTTAAAAGTTTTTTTTTATTTAGATAAACGGAAAAAGTCTGCAAGTTGGTAGCTTCGATAAATATAGCGGAATCAATTTCAATGTCGCCCCGGGGAGATAAAACCCAATACGAGAGAAACTTTATATGTGACTAAATTTAAAACCTACCTTCTCATCTTTATTTCAATAACTTGATATCTGAAATCTTCAATAACCAGCATACTTAGTTCTCTCCATATCAACGTAGAGTTTTAAAGTTTTATATAGAGAACAACGGGACATACTGTATAAAGAGTTATATCTCAACCGGAAGAGAAATGTATTTCTTTTCGTTGGATCCCTGACAACATCACAAACTCGTTTAACTTTTTTAATAAAATTCAACGGTAATTTAACTTTCTAAATTACAATTTTCGTAACATGCACACAAAAGCTTTCCGCTTTCAATGACAAAGAGCTTGCAAACAGCGTCCTGGAATTTGTAGTAAGCTAGGAATTACATGCAATGTAAGAATGTCAGTATAGCAATATGCAGTTTGTTGTACCGAGCTTAAAGTTAAGAATTTACCGCCTTAGTTTTCTGCACTCCTGGTACCTTTCATCTGATATGAAAAATAAATGTTGTGATGGAGGCCCAATTTTATAAGGAAATAATGGGAAGGTGAAGAGGAACTGGCGAAGAAGGGGACGAGTAGCAAGAGGAATTATCCTATTTCTGTGTCTCCTCTTCCTTTAATTAAGATTATGCAATGAATTTGCATTTGCAGATGTCTATGTGCAGTTAGGTCGCTATTTCGACGATTCCAAGTGACGGTTCGTTCGTTTACTACAAAAATAACTATAAGATCGGTACAAATTCGTTTTAAACCTTTAGAACTTTTATTTTGTTTTCATTTTGTCTAATCAATTTACATTTGTACCTAAAAGAGAGTGAGTAACGAAAACGTTATTCCAATGTTTGTTTGTTGTTGCATACGACTCGTTGCAAATATAATTAATGCAATGAATATTAGTCAAAATAAACTATTTACTATTATTATTCAATTTTGAAAATCAACAACTAGCTACTAGCAACCAAGTAACCTTTGTTCTTCCAGACTACATACTGCATTCGTTGAGATTCGTTGAGGCGTTTGTAGTCTTTCAACTTACATCAGTGTGGCGTGGAATTGAGGGTATTTGCAATAAAATAGCTATTGTAATAATTACAACCGAATTGATAACTTGTAATACCAGATAATACAATTACAATTAACAGTGTTAACAATTATCTAATTAACGTCCAACGAGTACGTGGTGGCGTGCGCACTTTCTCACGATCAAAATCGAACTGACATAATTTATAAGATGGCCGCCCTTCCAGTGCTCGGAGTTCGCTATGGTCAATGATGTCTCAAAAACGGATAGGCGGCGTTTCAAGAGGCGTAAAATTTACGTTCATTGTTTTCACGAAGTACTAACATACTTAATTATCATACTTTATTCATAAAATTCACTCCACTTTTCATTATTATTTTTAATTATTTACGTAAACAAAACATCTCCTTTACTGAACTTTTCACCTAAGTATATTAATTAAGAAACTTCCGACTTTTTGTATAAAACACCTCATTTAAAACACATTTTATGTTTTCTGTAAGTCAAAAACTTCATATTTTAAAAGAATATTCTATGAGCTGAAATAGAGGGCTATTTAAAATATTTTTATTATGTTCTTCGCACGTCTATTGACTAACTTGTGCGTGGAATAATTGATGGATAATTCAATAGAAGCCGACCTTAAATATTAAGTAATACCGTATTGGCGCCAATGCTATTGACTAACACGTGTAACTTTATGCTGTCCTGGTACTTGGAATGTATAAGTTCTGATTTCGTAGAATATTATAGAAAGTTGTACTTTTAATTCTTGAAAAAAAAAAGAAATAAACAACATGATTTTTCTTATTTTATTTTATTTCTTTAATAAAATTATAATTTTTAATATTTTAATACAAGTTTTACTAGTACTATCAAAGCATCTTCGATTTTTCTAGAATTTTCTATATAATCGATGTCTTTACATTGGGGCGTTCATTAATTTTTACCGCTCCTACGGGTATTCCTTTATACGGCATATTTATGAAAATTCTCCTCATAAAACGTGAGAGGATAAGTGAAAAAAGAAATATACGTCTTTTACTGCCTTATTGTGTACACAGTTCGTAAAGAAGGTGAATGTAAAATGGGCTTGTGTTTAAAATACATTTTTGATATTCTTATATGATACGATTTTGTAATATTTATCTATTTTATATAAATAACTAGCTGTTGTTCACGACATCGTTCACGCGTAATTAAAAAATAACCTATGTTACTCGGGGATAGTGTTTCTTTCTAACGGTGAAAGAATTTTTGAAATCGACCCAAGAGTTCTTGAATTATTTCTGTACATGCAATATACAAAAACACAAAGTTTCTCTCTTTATAATATTAATACGGATTGCATTTTGGCACTGATGTTTTCATTATTAAATAAATAAGTAAATACAAAATATTTTCTTTTATCTACAGTTAGTGTTTTTTATTATTTTGCAGTCCGATATTATAAAAAATAAACAAACAACGTCAGCAAATTAATAAAGTTGCGTGTAATTTTTATGGCCGCCATATAATTAAATCTGTCAAATTTAAACGCGCCATTTTTGGAAAGATGGCGTCACATGCGTGTAGCTAATTTTAAACACGAGCCCCATTACAAATAATATTAACACATTTGTTATTGTTATACACAAGTATTAAAAAGTTAATAAATTATGGATAAAAACTTAAATAACAAATATTTCTCTCTAGTTCTAATTAATCAGAAATCGAATGATTCCACCCGCTATCTAGTTGCGGTAGTCCTCTGGATATATAATTATTCGAGGGGCGCAAAAACGCAAAGATACCGCCACTGCCTTTATAATTTCAGCTGATTTATGATGATGTCTTATGTAGTACTATTTATTCTACAATATGATGAAAGTTAGGTAAATGAGGAGTTGATTCGTTTATAAAATGAGAATTTTGCCGTCCCCTGAACTTGCCTCCCGGGGCACGGACGCCGGCTTGCCTCCCCGGGGATGAGTTAAAGCCAACAAAACTGATACCTATATATAAGTGACCGCGATCCCCGTCCATTCAATGCCATATAAATCATTTAATGTGTTAGGATTTGCGTCATCCCTTCATATTAGGATTGTAGACTTCGTGTTCTGTTTCTATATCACTTAATTTAATGTAAGAATAACGCTAATTAAACTATTATATTTTTAGACTACAAGTCGTTGATCACGTCTACCATTTTCTACTATGATAAAGTTCTGGATGGAATCAAATCGAAATTATGTCTTTGTTCATAATTATCATAGTACAGAATTTTTAACATAGACATAACTTTTTGGATTTCTAAGAATCTTATGCCTGTTTTTACCAACCCCTAAAGCAATTTTAGATAGGTGTGTTTTTGTTTAAGGTGTCTCTCTAAATGTAACGGATCCCTTGCGGTCTAAAGTGACACTTAACTGTTGGTGAAAACGAAAGTAGTGTTAGGTGGCATTTAAAATGCGTTAAGGGTTACTTAAAATTTAGGGATTGTTATTGAAAGCCATTACAATGCCAAAGAGTACCATTATCCAGGTTATCGTTTAAACTTTTATAAACCAAAGTCAATTTATCAATGGTAATAATCAATCTTTTCTACCAGATATCAAGATGTACGGGCTCCTGCTAGAAAACATGGCGGAGTACATCCGGCAGACGTACGGCGAGGAGCGCTGGGAGGACATCAGGCGTCAGGCTGGAGTCGAACAGCCCTCGTTCTCCGTGCACCAGGTCTACCCGGAGAACTTGATCACGCGACTTGCTAAGAAAGCGCAAGAGGTAACTTTACATTATTAGAACGCTAAATATGACTTACTGCAGTTCTCAGGCGACAGCGGATACCAAAGGGGGGTTTAAATTTTAGTTTTAGTGTCTTCTTTAACTTAGTACGATTTTGTTAATCATTTCTTGCAAATGTATCGCAAATATATGTATTAAGTTCTCTAATATAAACACTTTAAGTACGTTCAATAATTATTAAGAACTTTCCTTGTTTCGTTCCTTTCTTTAGAATTCTTGAAAAGTAAATATTTTACAACCTATAAATGCGGGTAATTCAAGATTATTGCGAAACGCTCTCCGTGAGTCGTTAATTTTAAATGGCGCATTACAATCTAAATAGCACATTTTATTGAATTTAAATACAATCCGCTTTTCATTCAGGTAATTTCAGCGGTTTTTAAAATAAAAGCTATTTAAAAAAAAGAAGGTGGCGGGTTCGATCCCCTCGTGGAGCACAAGTTTTAGCAAGTTATCGATTCAATTTAAATTATGGGTTATCATATTTTAGTAGGTTTTTTTACCGTAGGTTTGGTTTTTAATTAATCATCTTGTTGGTTATTTGTAAAAAAAATATCTGAACATTTTTCATTGAGCATCGCAACGGCCCATTAGCTCAGTTGGTTAGAGCGTCGTGCTAATAACGCGAAGGTCGCGGGTTCGATCCCCTCATGGGCCACAGAATTTCTTTTGCAAGTTATTGTTTCAAATGCAATTTTGGGGTTCATATTCTGGTAGCTTTTTACCGTATGTTATATAGTATAAAATATATTGTTTTTTCATATGGACGAATTATTCAGCAGTGGAAATCCATTGCTATTAAAACTACTATTGTTATGAATTTGATAACTAAATAAATGCGTGGAAGCAAAACGATTTCTTAAAACTCAATTCTCAGGAAAAAAAGCAAAAATTATTTTTGGAGGTGCTGGGATTTGAACCCAGGACTTTCAGCATGCGAAGCAGACACTCTACCACTGAGTTACACCCCCGATGAGCAGATGTGTTGAAATTACGCATCCAATACTTAATATCTATTTCTTAAAAAAAAAAACAATTTCACAATGCATTTAAGATAATACGATTAAAATTAATTTACTTAATATAAAATATAACAAAAATGTTACAAAAAAAATTGCTGATAAAAATGACAGGCGCCTATTTTTTGTTACAGGTACTGGGCATATCTGAGCGTGAATTTATGGACCAAATGGGAGTGTATTTCGTTGGGTTCGTCTCTCAGTATGGATACGACAGGGTGCTGTCAGTTCTCGGACGACATATGAGAGATTTTCTAAATGGACTTGATAATTTACATGAGTATTTAAAATTCAGTTACCCAAGAATGCGCGCGCCCAGTTTCATTTGTGAGAACGAAACTAGGCATGGACTTACATTACATTATAGGTCGAAACGAAGAGGATTTGTTTTCTACGCAATGGGTCAAATAAGAGAGGTAAGTTTATTTTTTGTCTCAAGTGCGAAGTTTTCTTTGGAGTATAAAATTAATTCTAAAATTAATTAATTAATTGTGTGTATTCTGAAAAAAAAAGAACAAAAAGATTCGTTGGAGGCGCCGGGTATCGATCCCGGTACCTCTCGCATGCTAAGCGAGCGCTCTACCATCTGAGCTACGCCCCCGATGTCTGACATATTGAAAATAAAATATTAAAACATAATGGAACCACTTTAATAAAATTAGCAACTATTTGTCCATACTTTGTATTGTCAATGTAATCATATACACCACGATATGTAGGAGTAAAATAAATTCTATTCACAGGTGGCCAGACATTTTTACCATAAAGAAATGCGAATAGAGTTGGTCCGTGAAGAGTTACTCTTCGACACCGTACATGTGACCTTTCAGCTGACATTCGACAACAGGGCCTTCACACTAGCCTCACTCGCTATGACAAGAGAAGAAAAACATCTGCCAATTAGCGCCTCCGTTTTGTTCGAGATATTTCCATTCTGCATCGTCTTTGGGTAAGTTTTTAAATAACGAGCTACAAAACATTGTTATCTTTATTCTTAGAATATTTTAAAATAAAAGTTATATTTACTTATCGTAAAAGATGGCAAAGGATTGCAAAATAAAATTAATTAATATTCTCTTCGCTAGATGGCGTTAGTAGACCTGTAATTGAAATTTATTACCTTTTGCTCAAAAGATGGCGTTGAAGTTAAAAATGGTTAATTTTGATTAACACGTATTATTAAAAAAATATTTATTATAGCATTTATATTGAAACTGAATTTAGTCTAGTTTTAGAGTTAATTTTTGAATTATGTGTTTAAATATTTCTTAACTTTCTTATCAAAACAAAATCAAATTATTTTTTATGTCGAATCAGTTGAAAATGTTCGTTAAAAAAATAAATATGCTGAAAAGAGATTATTTGCAGATCAGATATGGTGGTACGAAGTATCGGCAATTCCCTGATGGTAATTTTGCCTGACCTAGTCGGCAAGAAAATCACCAACTGGTTCGACCTCGTGCGTCCCTTGATAGCATTCAAGTTTGAAACAGTAAGTCAAGATTTTATGCCTAATATCTCATGAAATTACTATAAAAAATACAACAATGTTCTGTAATATTAAAACAATAAAATACCCGACCATCTCACGAGTAAAGGAAAACATCGTGATGTTTGCACATATCGGCGAATCAATTCAAAGATATGTGTGAAGTCACGCAAAATACGCGCTAGTCGTGGAGTTGTGGAAATTGAGCCCATCATGGGTTGAACTACACTGCAATACAATAAAATATTTCATAAAAGAACGAATTAGTCAAATGCACAGATGCAGACATCTAGTTATTGATTTATTTTACCTTATTTTTATTTGTAGATTTTGAATCGTACTAACAACATTTTCGAGTTGGTGACCGTTGAAGCGGTGATGCACGAGAAGGCACCGGACAAGAGAAATGAATTACTACGACTGTCTGACGAGTCTGATGGTACTACGGAAAAGAATTTAAGGCTTAAAGGTAAGTATTCTCCAAAGGAATATAAAGTTACAGGGGGATTACCCAAAGTATCTTTCGAATTGGGATATCGCTGATGGAATCCACAAAAATGTATGAAACTGACAATGACGTTTGATAACTCATGTGCTTGTCACGTGTGAGAGATCGAACTTCGTTGTCAGTTCTATACACTTTTCGCTATGGAATCGCTTTGTATCGCATGTGCTTTGAGTAGCCCCCAGGTCTAGTCGATGTTGTGGGCATTGCTGTGCCCACACTACTTATTCTTCCTACCTCTTCTCAGTTTGAACTAGGATCCCTGAATCCGTTTTTATAATTAACATTATGCAAAGGCGTTTGTTACAAGTTTGATTTTAATAGTGCTGTTTTTTTTAAAATTAGTAGCATATTTTTAAAAACTGAACATCATTTAAAAATATATTTTCTTTGATAATTTATTTAGGCTGAAAATATTTGCTTTCATTTTTACGTAATCAATTTTTTGCGTTTCATTTTTTCCTCTAAACGAAATAAATCCAAACAAAGGTCGCACTGCGGAAACATTAGCAATACATATTATTACATTTTCTCTGCAAAAACATATATTACTCGTGTAACTTTGGTCTTAAACATCCTTACAAAAGGTCAAACATCTCCGGACAACTAACACGTGTAAATAAAAACATATTGAACTTTGGAATGGACAAATTAATTATTGGAAAATACACTGATATATTTTCTTGTAACGCTTTAATTAGATGTATAAATTAACATTATAAAATCCGTGGGGATAATCCAAATAATTAAAAAACAAAAAATAAACGAAAAAACAAAAAACTATCATGTCCATTGCAAAAAAATAAATTCCTTATGATGGGAAGGGTTACATCCCCAGATCAAGAGGGGGCAATCCCCAGGCTGCAAGTTCAGGGGACGGCAAAAGTCTCATTTTATAGACGAATAAATAACTCATAATTTACCTAACATTCATCATAGAATAAACAGAAAATCACATCAGCAATCAGCTCTTATTGAGGTAAAAGTAAATATAAGTAGGCGAAGGCGGCATCTTTAATTTTTTCCCTCGCTTAAAAGTTAAAGCTCCGCGCCTAATAGGTTGGAATGTGAATAGAAACAGGATGGGATGAGATATCGGATGGGATGTGATCGCAAGGACTTCCCTTTAAAAAAGTTCTCAAAGGTTAAAGATATGCGTACAATTTTCAGGGCCTACATCAAAAGCGCGTTACGCGTATGACGGAAGACGGTTACCCGATGTTATAAACTTGCATCTCAAAGGTAGCCTTTACAAAGGCACAATAAACTTGATTACCATTTTATAGTATAATTTTTGGCACCGGCTTCGCAATTTGCATATAAAATGGCACCGTATTTTCAGTTTCTGCTAATAGCTAAAAAGTTTTAGAAACAAAAGATCGGTTTAAAATATTGTTGAAGGCACAAATAGGTAGATAAATTTTGACAGTAGAGTTTTTAGATTTCGTGGTTCAGTGAAATTAGGCACTTTAACTTTTTAGAAAATGATATTGAGACACATTTTACCTTCTTTAATAACTTGGGTACTTTGTTAATATCTTGATCTGTCCCACTAGAAGTCAATTTGACACAAGCACTTCCCTTATTGTAGATCTCTACACTTAAGCCTTGTTCGCACCAGGATAGTATTTTAGTCGAGTAGCAAGTAGCATTTATCCGAACAAAGGATTGACTACTGTTCGGACTCGTTTAAGCCTAAACCTACGCACTATAGTAGTAATTTAGTAACTAAACGTGTCTGAACAGCAAGATTTTAGTAGAATAGATTAGTAAATCCTTTGTTCGGATACTTGCTACTCGCTACTCGAATAAAATACTATCCTGGTGCGAACAAGGCTTTAGGGATTATCTGTCACCAATGACTCGGTGTGTGACTTGTATGGTGGTATTACCAGGTCAAATGATCTACATGGATAACTGGCGTATGATGATGTACCTGGGAACTCCTGTGATGCCTGACCTTGCGGCCCTCGTATCCACCGGCTTGTACATCAATGATTTGTCTATGCACGACTTTAGCAGGTAAAGGGTGGTAAAAATATGCAAATTAAAAAAATATTTCGCATTACTATGGTTGAAACATATTTTATATTAACCGACTTCCAGGAGGCGGTTCTCAATTCGTTTTTAATTAAGTTTTTTTTTACCGTTAATTTCACATTTCCAGAGACCTAATGTTAGCCGGTACCCAACAATCCGTGGAGTTGAAACTGGCTTTGGATCAGGAACAACAGAAGAGTAAGAAATTGGAAGAATCCATGAGGAAATTGGACGAAGAGATGAAGAGGACTGATGAACTGTTGTACCAAATGATACCGAAACAAGTTGCTGATAGATTGAGAAATGGAGAAAATCCCATTGACACTTGTGAGGTTAGATTTTATTAAATAATAGCGACCCGCCCCAGTCGTACGGGTGCAAATCGGTATAATGCTGATATTAAATACTGCAGCGTTTTCAACGTAAGCGCTAAAAATGTGTTAATTTACAACATCATATTAAAACCTCTAAATTATCAGTGTTACTCTACTATATTGTGAAAACATGAAAACCTTCCTTATGAATCACTCTATCTATTTAAAACGCATTAAAATCCGTTGCGTAGTTTTAAAGATATAAGCATATATATGGACAAACATAAAAAAGCGTTATTGTTTTATACTATGTCAGGATAAGGATTTGTACTTATTAACTATTATTTAATTAGCTAAGCTATACAAAATGGTATTCATAAATTACCCATATTACTGTCAATTTAGGTCAATAAATAAAATTATTTATTCAACTTCATAAAACTTTTCAACTGACATTTTCAGGACAAAAAGTTTGTCCTGTTCTATTTGTCTGAGTTAATCTAGACTTGTAATAATTAGATGTCTAACATTTTAAACTTTTTAATATCATTTGAATTACAATTTATTCATTGATTTTTTTTTCAAAAATAACTATTATATTTTATGATATTTTAACCTTATTAGTTGTAACTACAACATCAGACTTTTGATCATGACAGTGATTGTAATCATATAGATGATGGTGATGATGTTGATTACAATAATTATATTCATACAGACAGAACATTTTTTTTAATATTTTTCAATCCTAGCAGTTGCTACATAAATTTTTGATGTTGATTATAATGATTTCATTCATACAGACAGACCAATTTTATTTTAAAAGTCTTTTATCCTATCGATTACAACATAGACTTTTGATGATGATTGTGATGATAATGATAAAGATGATAGTGATCATCATGATAGTAATGATACATTTTAATTTGTCTTTCACCTCTTTCTTTTTCTTGCAGATGTTCGACAGCGTGTCGATCCTCTTCTCTGACGTGGTGACCTTCACGGAGATCTGTTCCCGCATCACGCCGATGGAGGTGGTGTCAATGCTAAACGCGATGTACTCCATCTTCGATACCCTCACTGAGAGGAATAGAGTTTATAAAGTAAGGGTTTTGGGGTTCAACTTTTTTTTACTTATTTAATTTTTAATTTTTTTTCCATTTTTTCTCCGCCAAACCTCCCAAGAGATTTATAGGCGGCGCATCTTTTTATTACATGACATAACTTAAATTAACTTAATCATATCTTAACTTAACTTAATTCCAGTAACATGTTCTTCAATATTTATGTTGTTTCTGAATTTCGTAAAAACTTTTATCGAAGAGGTTTCATCGAATTATTTGAAGTATCGAATTTGTTTACAAAGTTAATAGTTACATCAATCAGATTAAATACTTTAATTCAAGTTACAGTTAAGTCTTTGAAGTCAAGTTGACCACTTCGAAGTTAGAGTTTAGAACTTTAATAAACTTCAACATTTACGTTATTGATTTATCGTTTATAATCTTTTGTTTTGATTTATTTTTATATTCGGTTTATTCACATGATATTAGCCATCTCTCTTATTAGAAAATAATTATTTAAAAAATGTAAACTATTTTATAATAGACTAGCTGTTGTGCGTGACTTCGTCCGCGTGGAATTAAATAATATAGCCTATGTTACTCGGAGATAATGTAGCTTTCTAATGGTGAAAGATTTTTTAAAATCGGCATAGTAGTTCTTGAGTTATTTCAATACAAACAAAAATACAAAAATACAATGTTTCTATCTTTATAATATTAGTATAGACTAGATTTAAAAATATATTAGCGGGCCCCTGTTTGTGCAACCCTGATCTAACAATAAACAGATAGCATATAAATTAGCATATAGATTCAATTACGTATTGTATGTTCCCAAGAGTGTCTTAACTTTTGCAATTGTTAATTGTTTTCCAATAAACTAATTTATTAACTAAAGCTATTTTCGTTTTAACGAGTGCTTCTAAAGAAAAGCCACGTTAACACCAAAAATACTAAAGTTAAGCCAAATCTACACCAAAAAGACTAAAGTAAAACCAAATCTACACCAAAGTTACTAAAGTACGTCAAAATCTACACCAAAAATCATAGAATAAGAAAGAGGTTTTGAATATTCAGGTGGAGACAATAGGAGACGCGTACATGGTGGTGTCCGGAGCTCCGGAGAAAGAGGACAACCACGCGGAGAAGGTGTGCGACATGGCACTTGACATGGTCGACGCCATCACTGACCTTAAGGACCCGAGCACAGGTATAAGTAGTGTCGACACATGATGGCCTCCATTTACCGCAACTCCACGACTTGCGCGTATTTTGCGTGATTTCACATATACCTTTGAATTTCTTCGGCGCTGTGTGCAGACATCACGATGTTTTCTTTCACTGTAAGAGGGTCGGGTAAAAAACATAAAGTATCTATAAGTAAAAAGTCATTAATATCTACATATGAGTATTGAAAATGAAACAAGTTTATTTGAAAACTGTTTAGTGTCCTCGCACTAGGCGCCTCCTTCTGTTGAAAGTCAGTTAAAAAGAGCTCCCTCAACTGTTATAAAAATAAAAATATATATTTTTTTGCTGTTTCCCATTAGCATAGTAACCTGGATAGAAACAATCTGTTCTATTTTATTTCTGTAGGCCGCATAGTTTCCATAAAAGGGCTCCATGACCTTTAAATTTTCTCCAGGTTCCCATCTCTCCATACGTGTTGGTGTCCACTCTGGCGCGGTGGTCGCCGGTATAGTTGGTCTGAAGATGCCGCGCTACTGTCTCTTTGGTGACAGTGTTAATACCGCGTCCCGCATGGAGTCCACTTCTGAAGCTATGAGGATACATATCTCTCAAACCACGCAGGAGTTACTCTCGCCCTCGTACAAAGTCGTTGAAAGAGGAGAGATACAAGTTAAAGGAAAAGGTAGGTATCTTGTTGAAGTGCTAGAATATGAACAATTTTTATCACAATAAAATTGAGCTTTACACAATGGCAATAAGGTTTAATTTTACTTTGTGTGTCTTTTCTATTTAAGAGAGTAAAGCCGGCTACAGACGCTCACTTTTAACTGCACAGTTTTAACTATATGATATCCTAAGATCTATGTTTCAAGTTTAATTCTTAATTTCAGGTGCAATGAAGACATATTGGTTAGACGGTAGAGAGTCGAGACCGTCTCTAACCAAAATGATATCTCAATTACAACCAGTAACCGAACTCGAGTGGGAACGAGCCGCTGACGTCAGAGACAGCATCGCCGAATACTCCGCGCAGCAATTCAACAACAAAGAATACAATGCAATCAATTCTGCACCCAATTCTCTTACTGCTAACGTCGGAAATACTTTAAGCCTAATTAAAGATTATCATCTACCGAACGCAATCAATTCTCCACCTAATTCTCTTATCGCTAGCGGCGGGAATCCCTTGCAGCCTGTGACACCGAGGAACCAAGCTCCGACTGTGACGTCACCGGTGGAAGAGAGACGAATGTATTCTCCGGTCACTTTCCAGGATGTTGCCAGGCGCAGTATAGCCAATTCACCGAATAGAGTTGAGAGGGAAAGAGGGGAATTTTTGGAGCAATATCAGAATCGACAGTACAATCAGACAGTCAAAGGTACATTTCTTTACACACTTTTTTCAAAAGTTCTATTTAGTACAAGTAACGACTGATAATGAAAATATTTTTACATTTTGGTCTCAATTAGTTCTTGCGGGTAAAAATGTAAACTTGTTTCAAGATTTATAACAACGCCATCTAGTTTTAGAAAAACATAATTTTAACTTATTTTTTAGAATCAAGATCAACATCAGCGAGTGTTGGAGGCGTGTGGACGGACGCGGAGTCACTGGACCCTCCCGCTACTTTGGACAGCTTGAATTCTTCTTTCTGGTAATTTTTTACACACTTTGTAAAAATTTTTCAAACTTGAAGCTTATCACATTTATTCGAGTATATAAAAATAAACTTAATATTGATTAACGATAGTTTAATACTGCAGAAAAATATGTTGTAAACCCAGTCCCAGTACTTTAAGTTGATACTTTTCATTACAATAATTTTCGGGTCGGCTTATAGATACCATGTTATTGTGGACGTGTTGTACCGAAATGTGGTAGTCAGCGATAAAGCTACAACTTCATCGACTGTTTACTTTGTATATAACTATAGAAGGGATAAATCTTAAGTTACAGTTCAACCTCACCTTGGAGAGTGGCCTTACCTCCAGCTAAAGAAAGGGAGCAAGACAACTGTCCCTTCGAGCCCAGAGTAAGTATTGGTAGTACAAATTCAAACAAAAATATACCATTTTAATTAATACAGACAGCCAAAGCAATTACAAGGGGTTACCAAAACTACATGCGCTACAAAGCGATACGATAGCGTACATCAAAAATGTATAGAACTGTCAATGACGTTCGATATCTCACACGTCACAAGCACATGACTTATCGAATGTCATTGTGAGTTTCAAACACTTTTGTCGCTTCTATCAGTGATATCACCGATCGTATCGATACCCAAAGTAAGTCTAGGTTACTATATAAACTATCGCTGTCCAATCAATTTTCAGGCATGTTGGTCGTTAATTATTTTCTGTTTTTTTTTCAGTGTGCGGGCAATCCAGCGCCAGAGCAAGCCAGCGGGGAGTCCTGCCCCGCGTTGCGACCTGACTCCGCGCAGACGCCGCACAGGGAAGATGAAATCGGTAAGTTCTAATTTATGGATGTTTTAGAGGGTACCTCTAGAAAGACTCAACTCAACGGATGTTTTTGAATAGGCAGCTAAGTCTGATGTTTCAATTTTTTGGTAAGAGGTAGGGTATCTGTGGTAGTACAGGGAATGCTATAGGTAACGTATGGTGTAGGAACCTAGTTCATGATTTCATATCTATGTTTCTTCCATTTTCTAAGATAATATTGACTTTTTTTACTCTGTTTCTTCTCAGAAACCGACACGGAATATCTAGACGCGCACACCGACTCGCACGTCTGCACGATATCAGAAAACGTTGAAGCAAATATACCAAAGCAAGGGAAAGTTGGTCGTTTCAAAGCGCGAATAGCTCCCGGACATCACAAATGCACCGGCAAAGTGAAACAGGACTCTATCAAAGAAAAGAACCAATCAGCGCCATCTGGCGTCGCGCACGGACACCACCACAGCAAGAACGTAAACCACCATCAGTGCTGCGGCGCATTCGGCAACCCACACGTGAGACATAAAGCCAATAACTCTAGTTGTCATTTAATCTAATCTAGTCTATGGTTACTAATGTCTATGGTAATTATAATGTCATTCTATCGGTGAAGGTTTTAATGTTCTATGCAACTGGCATGTAAGAAAAATCTTTCAAAATATTTTTATTTAAATTTATGAAACTTTTATTGCACTCGGAGTTCTTAAGTGGATAATAAAGTGTTCTTTAGTTTAGATTTAGTAGAAACCTACACTAAAGTGCTTTTAAAGAAACCGTTTAACGCCTTTTGTCAGTAAATGTTTTAATAAAATTTTCTGCAACTTAAAACCAAAATAATATTCCATTACTTTTATATTATTTAGGCAAATAGTGTCTTTGGTTGTAATATCTAAAACCAAAGAGTTCTTAATTTGAATAGTTCTTAATTTTACACTAATTAAATGTCTTACGAAAGTTTTCATAAGTTAATTCTTAGTTCTAAGATAATTATGATTTTTTCTTGTTTATTTATTAAATGCTGTTTCTGTATCTTTGTCGTAAATGCAATACAACGAAAGTATCTCTAATTGTTAACTTTTAAGGTTAAATTCAAAGAGATATTATACATAGAGGTAGCACTCCATACTAATTTGACGTTAAAAAGCGTGCCAAGAAAGAAATTATTAAAAAAAAAAAACTTGCCAGTATCATGAAAAAAATTTCCAAGTTTGGGAAATTGTGTGATTTTTTTACATTTTAAAAATAAACAGTAGAATAAACTAAAACATTCATTAAAACGTTAATTATCGTTTTTAATTATTATTATTTTATTTAAAACAATTTAAATCCAAACAATTTTTAACAAAGACCATTTTTGTTTTATGGTTGTTATAAATTTTTAATTAGCGTTTTAAAAATGTTTCTATTAATTATTATATTAAACTTTAGTAAATACTATGATTTACAATTTAAATTTGAGAAAAGAGGTTACACTCGGTCGACTTTTTATGTCGGCAAATGTAATTTAGAGGTTAACACTTAGGGAGATTTCCCTACATTGGACCTCCGGAGGTCAAAGAAAATGCCTCACTTTTAGGTATCGAGTGTTTCATCTACAGTATAATATATCTTTGGTTAAATTGTTTAATTTACACACAAATAGACGTTTATGCAACAGTGCAATTATAGTATATTGATATTTTAGGTTATTTTTTGTGATTTTATTGTTTTAGTAGTTTTTTAGTAGTAAAAATCATTGAAATAATCATCTGAATCGAGCCAAAGCAAGGCTTTTCTTGCTTTCCATATCATATAATAGGTCTTAATTAGGTTTTAGGTAATTAAAAGTTCGAAATGAGTTGTTTGTTATACATGTATCCAATATTAAGCTTCGCCAGTTTATAATCTTAGTAGTTTTTTCAGTCTGTCCGAAAATTGTTAATAAAAAGTAATTTTCAACTTTACGAATCGTCAAGTTAATTCTTTTTTGTATAGTCCTACAAGGATATTTTGGCACTTTTTTGACATTGACAGGGGGCGCCTACAAAATTTCAGGAATAATAGTAGGTAACATTTCCTGGAAAACCCTCAATGTTAAATTATACAATAAAATATAACTAAACGATTTGCTACTTTTCACGTAAATGCCCGCTGTAATGCTTACTATTTAAATGTATAATACATACAAATTTATAAAACCTTAAGGTTCTACATGAAAACAAAGTAAAACAAATTTCTTAATATAATTATGTTCGGCTCGAATAATCGCATCTAAGCATAATCATACTCGAGATCATTTTCTAGAAGGAGCAGAGGCACGCGATTTTTTCTGGAATTCAGAATTTATAGAAATGGCAACATTATAACGGGCAGCTGCCTTTCCCTGATTAGTTAAAATGTGACGCTGTCAAGATGACATTTTTAGTTCACATATTTTCCAAGTGCCATAATTTCCTTGTAGGACTATATTATGTCTTTTGCTATTTTAGGTGGAATATTATAGTTTCTGTGACAGCCTAATTTCATGGCCTATGAGGTTGTATCTGAACATTTTATTAAAAAAGAAATCGAATTGTTATTAGCTGACATATTTTTATATAGGTAACTTCGTATAGAGAAACTTTGAACTAGATAAATATATAGAAAATACCTAATATTTTGTGCTTTTAGGGCATTTTTTTCACTAGTCACATTTTTTTTTTGTTTTTTTTTATTTGTATTTAAGTTATTATTTATTTCAGATCTCAGATAAGTTCACGACATGCCAAAAAGAAATTCCAAAGAATACTGTAATGGAGAAGATTAAGTCACAATTAAAAATGAGCTTTACTCGTTGACAATAGAAGTTATATTTAAATGATTACGAAATAGCTAAAAAAAATAATACTGTTTGACAGTGTTTATTTGTTTAAAATATATAGTGCGATAAGTTTATCTGGCCCGTTGGAGTAAAGCGTAATTCATTTGCTACGTCCAATTTGGATAGGGATTGGTCAAGAAACGACTTGATTTTGTCGACTAATTCATCTTACTTTCAATAAAGTAAGTTCTGACGACTGAACTGACTGACTGAAACGAAACTGATGACTTTCTGTCACACGTTTTGAGATTTCAGCAGACATAATCATTTTGCGCTACTAGCGCCACTCTCACCGGGTCACATAAGTTTGTCGGACTTAAACAAAATGACATATTTAGAGGTTATGTTTAATTAGAATTTATAAAATAAGCTATGTATTAGATATTAACTATTACTTAGTAATGTACTTATTTTTTATTATAGAGTATGTGTTGAATAATGTTATTTAAAAAGATACCGCTACGTTAAAATATTATTTTCTTGTTAATTATATTTTGAATTCTATTTTGCTATATTTAAAGTTAAACATATCAGAAAAGATATAAGCGTAGAATTATTAGCTAATATTTGGAACACAGTTATTATTTTTGTCTTACCGTATTTATAAAATATCTGTAACAATATCATAAAAAATCTAAAGAATAAATATTACGAACAACAGCTAAAAGCTAAAGCTAAGGACACTAAAGAAATATGGAAAACTATTAAAGAAATGTGTGACATAAAACAACAAAAGGATATAAGTGCAAATCTTCTTACAATTGAAGATACACCGAAAACGTCTTTAGACAAGGTTAATAGATTTTTTGCAGATGTCGGAAAAATGTTAGCTAACGAAACCTTAAACAAACTAGGCAAAACAGAAACCATGCTAGCTACGGAAGCCAAGAGGGTAAGCCCATTAGAATCCTTGTCTCTTTTCCTTACAGATCCAGAAGAAATACGAATTTTAATTATGAAACTTAAACTTAGCACTGCCCCCGGCGCTGACAATATAACTTCTGGCTTTCTTAAGCGATATTCTCCTTTTCTTTGCAAACCTATTGCACATCTAATCAACGTCAGCTTAGAGACAGGTGAATTTCCGGCTATATTTAAGGAATCAATAATTATCCCTATTCATAAAGCAGGAGATAAGTCTTGTCCCTCAAATTACCGCCCGATATCCTTGTTATCGTCCCTATCGAAATTAACCGAAAAAGTAGTTAATATAAGGCTCAAATCTTACCTTGAAAAAAATAACTTTTTAGCTAAAAACCAATATGGGTTTAGGGAGAACCGCTGTACAAGCGACGCAGTTCTTCTATTAACAGAAAAAATTACTGGATATCTGGAAAAAGGAGAAAAATCCATAGGCGTATTCCTTGATATGCAGAAGGCGTTTGACTCGGTATCTATAGAGGTCCTATTGACGAAGCTAGAAAACGTAGGCGTGAGAGGCGTAGCCTGGACATGGTTCAGGGACTATTTGACAAATAGACAACAGAGAGTACATGTTGGTTCTGTGTACAGTGACCCCGCCAGTGCTACTTACGGCATACCCCAAGGAAGCACCCTAGCTCCGACACTCTTTCTAATCTACATCAATGATCTATGCGAAACAGTACTGGACAAAGCGGATCTAATAATGTTCGCTGACGATACTGTTATTTTATTTCACGATAGCTCTTGGGGTAGTCTAAAAAAAGCTGCTGAAAGTGAATTGACCACTGTCACTTCATGGTTAAATAATAACCTTCTCACACTGAATGTTACCAAAACAAAATACGTCACATTTTACAAGACGGCACATTCGAGGCCTCCAAGGGACCTATCAATCACCTTACACGAATCTATTTGTACCAGGGACCTTGCACCTGAGCGTGAGTGTAAATGCCCTAGAATTGAAAAAGCAAGCACCTATAAATACCTCGGAGTAACCCTCGATGAAAAACTTAACTGGAATCAGCATGTCAAAGGAGTGGCAAACCGAATTAGACGGTTGATAGTTATTTTTAGGAAACTTCGAAGTGTTGGTGATTTAAAGCTGCTACTAAACACGTACACGGCACTCTGCCAGTGCTTAATAAGCTACTGTGTATGTTCATGGGGTGGGGCGGCTAAAAACTGCCTCATCGAGGCTGAACGAGCTCAGAGAGCTGTCCTAAAGGTTATACTCAAAGTGCCGTTCAAATTTCCCACCGAAGACCTTTACAAAAAAACCAAAATACTAGGTATTCGGAAAACATTTATTTTTGAAAACATCAAATATGTACATCAAAACAAAAATAAAATGCATTTAACACTACTTCAAAGCAGAAGAACAAATAAATTCAACTTGCCTGCTGTGAAAAGCGCACTAGCAATGAGACATTTTAAGTTCCTGGCCCCTTACATTTATAACGAGGTTGATAAAAAGCTCAATATCAGGGGCAAGAAAATATACCATGTGAAGAAAATTACTAAAAAGTGGCTGGAAGACCTTAATTACAATGATTGCGAAAAACTATTTCAATTTAATAACTAAATAAAACCCTTACATAACTAGGCGACAGGATATGCAAACACTCACACGCAAGTACAAACTCCCTCACTCCTACACGAAAAACACAAACACATACACACACACACACACAACACGCGCACACACACACCCACACACACACAAATCTACTAGCCAATTAACTTTGTATCACTGTAAAATTATTAAGTTTGTTTTGTTAACTTTATTATTAATTAGTAAAGTAAATTTTAATTTAATATAATTTGTTAATTTAGTTGTTTATTCTTACATTATTATGTATGTATAAGAATAACTAGTGACACTACTGAATGGGAAGGCATTGGCTCCTTAAACACAGGTATACCTATATAAGGAGCCAAGGCGTACACCTAATCATGTTCCATATGTAATGTTTAAATAAAAGATTTATTATTATTATTATTATTATTATAATTGTTAACGATTTTAATTTTATTATTCGGTAGTGGAAATCTTTTGTAAAAGTTCTAGGGCCTTTAAAATAATATTTAAAAAATGTATAACTATAAGTAATTAAAAAAAACATCCTGTTTTCAGTCCATAAATAACATGTTGAGTCAATTATGACATTACAATCTAGTCGTTTTGAGATTTAAAATATTAATAATTTTATTATTTACATTGACTTTTGTACATAATTCAAACATAGTATTTTTTATTTATTTTTCTTTTATTATTTAATATTTTGTAAAGATATATTCACAAAGTAAAGTATTTTAATGTTATGTTTTACAACCAATCATTTTTTAATAATTACAATTTACAAAGAATAAAAAAATATTACTTATTATAATTGATTAGCACGTTGAGTCCGGCGCCGAATTTCCTCTCCTTTCCGTTAAGCCGGCAGCCGGCGAGCGATACAGGCGCTATCGCATACAGGAGATTGCTTACAGATTATTTTAGTACGAATGAGATAAGGAATGCTTCTATGTCGCGCGCCGGCCACACGGAAAGTGTGTTACCAACGCCGGGACCAACGTGTTTAAGAGTTGTTATTGTGAATAGCCCTTTATCAAAACTGAATAAGTTATTATAATCATCAGTATTTGTAAAACATAATAAATAATATTATGTATACCATTATTTTGTGATCAGATTATGAATTATTAATATGTTATTTATCAAAGAAAATGCTTCTATAGATGAATTCAGTCAGTATTGTGTTTCTCACTATTGTGGAAATAAATTGACATTTCAAAATCTAAATAATGTTTTTTTTAAATAATATTTTAACACATAAATTATTACAAATCATTTTTACTATTACCGTGAACATCGTATTTGTTTACATATTTTTTAGAAAAAAACTCAAAAATATAACAGATAAAAAAAATTATTTATTCAAAAAAGGTAATACAAAAATGTAGATAAAAAATATATTTATAATCTACTAGAATTATTCGAAGCTCAACTCGGTTCCTTTTAGATGTGTTTCAGCCCAATCATCGAACCTTCTAGACAGATCATCAGACATGTAGTTCTTCCAATCACCAATCTCTCCTTTCCTTATAAATCTTAAATCAGTTTGTTCCAAATAACTTCTACCAAATGATTTCTCCAAAATAGCTTCTAAATTAACAGCTCTATTAGTTTTCATGTTTTGGAAAGAGAGATGGTCGCAGAGCTTCAAGACTTGTTCATCAGACATTGTCTTCCCGAGGAAGGTAGCGGTCTTTCTAACCACTGAAGGTAAGTCTCGTTTCATTTCTTCGAATTTGATGATTAGAAGGTTAGGATCGTGACGTCTGTTCCAGAAACCTACAAATCGATGTTTCTTTAGTTATGTTTGTTGCGTTTTCGTACAAATATGTATTTAAAACTGATAAATGCAATGCATAAGGTGAGTAAAATATATATTATTTTATTTGTTTTTTAACTCCGAGTTAACAAAAAAAAAACAATTAAGTACTGTTACGCTATTTTTGTTAAACTGGTAATAAGTACGGCACCAGGCATGTTCCTATTAGAACCGTAAAAGGGGGATATTTACCCAGTATATGATTCCACACCGGTCCGAAGGGCGCGCGGTCTTTCATGAAGAGGTCGCAGAAGTCCTCGAAGGTGCCCTTGAGGCCATGCACCAGCTTGCAGTAGTGGTAATATGATACCACCATGTCTTTGGGATTACGTGCAGTGTAAATTACCTGTTAAACATAAGTTATATAGAACTAGCACCCCCAAGTCGAATGTTGTCTCTGTTTTTCTTTTGTTATATTCTTAACTACTATTTTTATCTGTGGAATCTTATACCAACTGTTAAAATTATTGGTATTTTTTTAATATAAAAAGTAAAGTAATTTGGTGATGGTGGTTGGTATATAGTCGAATGTTCACCGTAGGAACTGTGCGCACCTATTTTAAATTTAGCAATTTAATACTCGATTTAGGTATACGCGTAGTGAAAACGAAATTCAAAGAGATGTAATAGGTGGGTATAACTATAACATACAATAACAAAAGGTTAAGGGTGGCAAAAAGATAATTAAACAGAGCTAAGAATACCTTCGGTTTAGCTGTTCCATCATCCCTCTGTATATCAAGGGGCAGAAGGTCCCAGGGCAGATGACTGCGGATGTACCGGGGGTGTGCCAGCCGATGCTGCACCAGATCCACGGAGCTGCCGCGCACTGACTCCTCGTGCCACTCCGCGTGACCGTCCACCATGATGCAAGATAACTCTACCAGTGGACAACGGATCTGTCGATGAATGAACGGAAAGGTTGTGGGAGATTCTCAAACTTTTATTCTAACCGTGCGGCTTCATTAGACCGATGTCAAGCAATAAACGGCCTTACGCCGAAGCAAAATCTCTGTTTAATTGCGAACTTGGTGTAACGAAGCAATAGGGCCCTGAATAGAATGACCCCCCGTATGATGTAAACGCTAAGAGGTCCGAAATCACTAATCTATCACCACTCTAGAACACCATAGTATCGAAAAAGTTTATCTTTGAATTTTTACGCCGATGCGTGCAATTTGCATCACGATGTTTCCCATCACAGTAAAGGTTTGGTCGGACTGGGACAGTATTTTAGTGAAGTAGCAAGTAGCATTTATTTGAACAAAGGATTTACTACTGTTCGGACTCGTTTAAGCCTAAACCTACACACTAGGGTAGTAATTTAGTAACTAAACTTATCCGTACAGCAACATTTTAGTAGAATATATTAGAAAATCCTTTGTTCGGATAAATGTTAATTGCTACTTGACTAAAATACTATCCTAGTGTGTATGAGGCATAAGAGTGTCAGGTAAATATGTACATATGAAATTCGAAAATCGAAAAACACATTGCTACATTGTGGGAATCGAAGTCTGGACATGCAGATTACAAGTCAAGAGCTAAACCCCTGAGCCACCGACGCTTTAATAGACTACATAACAGAAAACATACGAGTAGGATTAATAAACTAAACGCATAATGCAGTTGCACTCGTATTTCCGGAGAAATTGGAAGAAAGTTGTCGAGACTCGTTTATTCACTTCACGTTCACTGCACACAGTTGTTATATGTGTGAGTTTTAATTAACGAAACATATTAACATAGATACCAAAACATGTTTTTCTAAGTTTTAATAAGAACGGCTATAATTTATTTAAGTTTCAGCGGTAAATCTCTACATAGTATTAAGCCTTGTTCGCACCAGGATAGTATTTTAGTCGAGTAGCAAGTAGCATTTATCCGAACAAAGGATTTACTACTGTTCGGACTCGTTTAAGCCTAAACCTACGCACTAGGATAGTAATTTAGTAACTAAACGTGTTCGAACAGCATTATTTCAGTAGAATAGTTCTGATACTATCCTAGTGTATACAAGGCTTAAAACAAAGTCGCTTTCTCTGTCCCTATACTATATCCCTATCTATGCTTAAATCTTTAAAACTACGCAACGGATTTTGATGCAGTTTATTTTAATAAATAGAGCGATTGAAGAGGAAGGTTTATATGTATAACTAGCGACTTGCCCCGGCTTCGCACGGGTGTACTTCTGATATTAAGAACAATACAGAAAAAGTCTGAACGCTGTATATAAAAAAATAGCTCCGGTTTCGTTCTGTGGCGATTTTATACAGTCCGTAGTAAGAAATAAATACTTACTTGTTGCAATGATTTAGCTCCTTCATAGTCCAAGTCGTGACCTATGAGCCAGACCATCTCCTGGGCCCATGTCGATCCTTAAATTAAATATAAGAAATAATCATCATAAAAATTACATGAAAACTAAAACGTGTAGGTTTTTTTGCTACTCACCAGTCCTCGGGTACGAACACATCCAAACATCATCTTCCAGCACCTCCATATCCAATATATCTTGACCTATAGACATATAATCAGCGGGCAATATCACTCTTCCCGGATTGATTTCCACCATACAATCTTTTTTCTCGAACATTCGATCCAGCATTTCTCCAGTCTCCTCGTCCAACTTCGAAAACGTTAGCACTGGCTTCGTTCTCATTTTGAAAATTTTCGAATTAAAACCTCTTTAGAATCAATTCACATTTGTTTTTTTTTTAATTGCAGTAGCAAAGGACTTGCGCACCGGCCAGCACTGGACACTGTAATGTTATATCGCGTGCCTGTTGCGGTTCGTGTTTTGCGCCAACTCTCACAAAATAAGTGTTCACTTTCGTTTTCACGTAAAAAAGGATAAAGAATTTACCTTTTCTTTATACTTATGTATTATTTTACAGTTTAATTGATACCAAAAATAATTGCTTAAACGGTACGGTAAACAGTGTTTCAATTTTTTTGTTCTCATTTTATTTATTTTAGGTAAAGTAGGTTGGTCTTACGTTTTTTTATTGATGGTCTTTTATATTTTCCCTATTTACTATTTTAATAATGTCGAAGCAGCGATGAAGGTAATTTCAATTAATTAGTATAATCTCTAGGTTTAATTAATTTAGAAATTATTTAACCCATGAGGAAAAACACAATAAGACTATTTAGTTTATATAGTAAAGAAGAAAATAATAACTAATAATTAAAAAACATCAGAAAAGAAACAAAATTCCTTATAAGGAAATAATGGGAAGAGGAAGTGGATTGGCGGGGGAGGTGACGCATAGGAAGAGGTATTATCTCTTGCTGTGCGTCTTCTTCGTAGATTAAAGGTCGATGGGCAGGGGTCGCTTCGGAGTTTTCAGCGAATCCTGGTGGCCACTTGCTCGTTTGCCACTTCGTATTATAAAAAAATTGTAAAAATGTATCTGGCGGGAGATCGCTCAGGACAGGCGACGATGGCGCTCTCTCGTGTTGGAGGCCAAGACCCAGTTTGGGTCGTTGCGCTACCGGAGTAAGTAATGTATCTGGCGTTAACGCCCGCATCGATAAACCAGTAATTACTTCGTGCTTGAACACGTCTTAAGGAAGTAATACCTTGAGCATAGAATTTGTTACCAACTATATTGTGTTTTATAGACGAGAAATTCACATTACTTAATCAAGCTCATACTTAAGTTAGTAACATACTCGTAAGATGTGTTATGTTTGGTTCTCTGTGTCAATTGGACTCTGGTCTTGATAAGAAAACGCACCTTATTTACTTAATATTTGCCAAAATGTTAACGGGAACTCTTTTGATATCCTTAAGCAGTATTACTCGTAAGTACCGTTACACGTATATTTTTAAATTCTTTGAAATGCAAAACCTTCAATACGATTTGAATTAAATTGGAATTAGGTCACTTACAAAATAAGCGGCTCTTTTATATTTTCTCTTGTAATCAAGGTTTTTTATGACTTTACGACTTTGTTTAAAGCTCTTTGGTTAATACGTTCAAGTTTTTATTAATATTTTATTTTAATTTAATGTATTTTATTTTTATTTACTGTATTATAATTTATAAGCATTTTATATATTACTAGCTGTTGTGCGCGACTTCGTCCGCGTGGAATTAAATAATATAGCCTATGTTACTCGCGGATAATGTAGCTTTCTAATGGTGAAAGAATTTTTTAAATCGGTCAAGTAGTTCTTGAGTTATTTCAATACATACAAAAATAAAAAATACAAAGTTTCTCTCTTTATAATATTAGTATAGATAAGCCTTCAACGCACCACGATTTTAATCGAGTTATTTAGTAACTAAACGTGTCCGAATATCAACATTTTTGTAGAGAAGATTAATAAATCTTTGTTCGGAGACTAGCTACTAGCTAATCGACTACAATACTATCCTTGTGCGAACATCGCCATAGTGTGCATTTGATTCTCTTCCTGTTATATTGCTTTTAATGCCCACCCTCTCTATCTCTCCCCACCCAACCAATAGTTTGTTATGCAGCTTTACTTTCCAGTAACCTATCCAGTTCTAGAGATCCGTCTACAGTCAAACCTGGATAAGTGAGAAACCTCTATAAGCGAGACAAATATCCTAGCTATTCCTTTAAGATTCTTATCTACGTTTTTCCGGTGTAATTATAAATAAAACATAATTTTAACAAAAAATATATTAAATAGGATGAAAGTGTGATTGACACAATTTAACCAAACACATTTCAAGATAATAATATAACTAACATAATTAATAACGTACTAATAATTAAACAAATTTAATATTAATAATTCACATGATCAATTCTATTAATAATAATAATATTAATAAAAGTACAATTCAATTCAAACTTTATAGCGGCTCGGAACATCGCGCCGTGCGCAGTGACACGTGTATTGAAATTATAAAGCCGGCTACAAACGTCCAGTTAACCGCGCAGATTTAACTGTACATTTCGACTGTGCAGTTCAAATTGACGTGTATACGACAGTTTTAACTGTACAGTTGCCTACACGCGTAAGGTCAAATCTGAGCGTCTGTAACCGGCTTCATCTTTATTCTTTCAAAGACAATGTAAGGGATTATGTTTTATACAAGAGTCAATTGCGAGTTTTAATAGTCTTCATAAATAAATGGAAGCTGGGCCATGCGCGCTTTCTGTACCGAGCTTGCGGAGAAGCGGTCATAACGAGTTCTCGGCCGAGTTCAAAAACCGGGGTACGAATGACTCATTCGACCTGTCCCTCGGCCAAGGGACTTTCCGTTATGTTTACAGTTTACACAGACCAAGTACTGGGCCGTAGGCACTCTCTAGTAGTTACGTAGATATTACATCGACCGAGCCGCCATAAAATTTGAATCGTATATCATTCGACAGGATTCTGAACAACTATCAGTATAAATTCTTTATCAGGAGCAACGAGAACTTCGCTTTTTTTACTTCTAATACGTAGAAATGTTAAATCGTTCGTTGGATCAAGATCTCTGACAACGGCTTTCGCCTTATCGACCAATGCTGACAAGAGACCAGCGTACTGAACGGAGACGTGGTTGTCCAAAGTTGTTTTGATAGGTATACCTTCGCCGTTGACAACAATAACTCCGGCAACTCCCTTGTGCAGTGCCAATTTACGAACCGTTTCCTCAGCTTCGTTTGCCATTTTGATAATACAAAATTTTTTAATTTATTTTGATTTCATTTGATTGACAATTTGTCAATTCAAAATTTGAATCGAATCGTAGAAAGAGGTAGGATCTTCT
Source organism: Papilio dardanus tibullus (assembly GCA_013186455.1). Classification (NCBI taxonomy): domain Eukaryota; kingdom Metazoa; phylum Arthropoda; class Insecta; order Lepidoptera; family Papilionidae; genus Papilio; species Papilio dardanus. The sequence goes on from QDHC01002943.1 coordinate 287,031, forward strand.
TTTATCTATGGAATCGAATATTTGAAGTTATCGATGTTACCATAATTGCAATATAGTTTTTTATTTATTTATTTTTACCCAAAATGTTGGCAAAACTGCAGCTTATTATAAAATATTGAAGAATTTCCTTGCACTTCTTCCAATGTCGCTTATAATTTTCCCGCCTAAATGAGACACGGACTAAGGAAATAAAGATCAGAGACATCAACCGACAAATAGATGCACCGTAACAAGCAATAGCGTTTCAACGCCATCTATATTTGAATAATAAACCTTTATAATAAGTTCGCAAGTAACAGCTTTTGTTTACATATTTCAAATAAAAAAAACCTTTGAAATGTGAATAAAAACATTTTGAGCATTATTTAATTTATATTTTGTTCCTTTATTTTATTTATTAGTAACAAAGGTATTTTTAATCTATATTCATCAAAATCCTAATACTCCCTTCGGAGTAAAATAATATTTTTTTAGTAATTAAAACATTTTTTATCCGTAAACCTTCGGTTTGTAAACGACAAAGGTTTTGGAATAAAACAGATGCGTTTTAAATCGCATATAGAGTTCTGTTCTGTAGATTTCTGCGAACCTAGACTACCATTATTGATTAATGTGGGGGCTGAAGGACTCCCCTCGCCCGGTTTCATCCCCCTGACCTACTTCATATATCTCCAATAGCAATACCTCCCGTATTGAAGGTATGATTGATTTTTCTAAATATAAACATATGGATTTCAAACGTGTGTTTTCGTTGGTAACAATGTTATTAGTTTTATGATTCGTATAAGAATAATACTTGACCATATTCATGGTTTTTGTATACTTATTGGATGCTCAATTGAAAGATTTGTATTATCTCTTCATATATTATTATTGGTCGAGACACTAGCATCAGTGCGTCTTGGCATGCGGACGCAGCGTAGACGCTGACGCTAGCTTTTAAGCCCAATACCTGGAATCAACCGCGGGTGCTGACCATATAGGTGATGTTAATATTAAGATAGATGTAGTAATTATAAGTTTATAAGATACAACTATGGGTCGCTCGTATTTTTAAGGAAAGTCTGATCCTCTAAATCTAAAGTTAGTTAGGATTAGTTTAAGTTTTCCATGTAATTTTGGTAAAATAAATATATTTTATAAATAAATAACTGGCTCCTATCATTTGATTAGATATATGATTCATCACTTTATTGGGTGTCTATATTTTAATTAAAAGTAATATGTTGGGAGGTTAAATAAAACACAATTTAAGGGGTGAATAGTATATTATACGTCATAGAAGTGGGATGGGGTTGAAAGATTTGGGATTTGGGGAGGGTTAGTTTGAGACATGAGGCGTCTACTGCACGCGGCGATGCTTCTTGACGCACCTCCATTGTCCGGTCAGATAGTTCATGTGGAAATGTTCCACTTCCACCATATAAATCTTGACGTTCTCCTCTTTCTTGTAGTTACGAAGATGAGATGACAGCTTTATAGACGCGAGGTTGCCGTTGGAGGGGCAAGGATTGTCTGTAACAAAAAGAACTTATTATTTACAATATCAAATTGAAAAGCTATGAAAAATTATGTCTATGGGCAGCGATCGCTTCCCTTTTTCAGCGCATCCAGGTAATATCTTGCTCGATTGTCATTTTGTTATTAAAAAAATAAGAACTCTATTGTTAACTCTACATCAACTATAATTTTGAAAATTTTTGAGGGTTTCTAATGTCATCGACAATTATGGTCGTATTTGATTTTTAAAAGTTTAACGTCCTCAGAACTATTAAACAGTAACTAAAGGCACCCTTTAGTGTGAGAAGCCTACATTAAGGGAGTGCTAAGTAAGCATCGTTCCCGTGACACTTACGCCTAACGCCGGCCACGAACTTGGCGATGAGGGCCCGCTCCGGGCGCGAGACGAGGTTCGCGTCTCGAAGTATCTCCTGGATCTGCCGGCGCACCTCCACCTGGAAACAAACGCTCAGTTTACACCACAGAAACATGTACAAAATACAGACTTTATAGTAATAATTTCTATAGATTTCTCCTGTTTTCTTTAAAGAGTTATGTAAAAAAAGCATCTGCTGTTCCTATGGCTTCACATATGTCCATGGTTGTCATTAACCATTGAAGTTCCTGTGGCTCGTTCGTCCCCTTCCTTAATAAAAAAGAGTTTACTCACAGTGAGATTGACCGGTTCCTCAACAGGAGGCCAATCCATGTCGGGGACATGTGAGAACGGAGGCGGAACGCTCGTGGTGGGCTCCTCGTCCGTCAGATCCGGCATGGGAGGCCTGGCCTGCGCCGGCATGATGCACACCTACGAACACATATATTAATTAAATTGCTAATAGAAACTGGAATCGATAAACTTCAGCTATTTAATTGAAATGATGGGAAGGGCAAGTGGATTTGTCGGGGGAGGGGACGCATAGAAAGAGGAATTAGCCACTTGCTGTGCGTTGCCTCCTCCGTAAATTAAGGGTAGGCACCGCATCTGCAATTGCAGATGCCTATGGGCAGCGGTCGAATCGCTATTTCAGCGAATCCAGTTGGCCGCTTGCTCTTTTTTTGTCAGTTTTCTTTTGTGTTAATAAATTTTTTTTATTTTTTTTTGTTCATTTGCCACTTTATGATATAAAAAAAACTTGCTTATGCACCAACGATTTGTTATAGCTTACTTTAAAAATTAGAGACTATTATGTCTTAAAACAATTCCACGGTTTTTAAAGTTAATGTTGCTCAAACTTTATTTTAAATATTTTATTTTATTAAAATATAGGATTTATAGATAAACGACATTAAGTTACAAAATGTTCATCTTATCTCACTGCTATACAAAATAAATGCATTTGCGTTCAAATAGAAACTAAATCAATATCTGGGGAAGTATCCTTGTACGACGCAACAAGTAAATTGTAAAATATAAAACAAGGGGTGGGGGGCGAGTTGCGCGCAGTATATCGCAAAATATTATCTAAATCACAATTATTATAGAAAACATATACATGTTAAAAAAACCATGAACAAATATTTTAAGCTAAAATCTTCCATTAAAAGGAAATACAATAGGTTTTCAATCGCTTTCCAATATATTTAAACACAATTACTTATTCATACATGAATTAAGCAAAAACATGCAATAAAATTCGCTCAAAATATTCACAGCTTTTATCATATTTTAGGAAAAAAACTCACAGTAGTAGTAGTAGCGCTCACAGACGTCCGAAATGGCGGCCAACAGAGAGGCAACTGACGCCTCAAAATGCATTACCTGGATTCCAAGCAAAAGCTGATGCAGAGGGCGCTCGATCCTCCGCCCACAATATATAGCGCTTCAAAGCTAGCACTATAAATGCCTAGGTTTTCCAGAAAATTCCAGAAAATCGAAGTAAGCGCTACCAGGATGCGCGCGAAAATGCACCCGATAGGCTTGTATATCTCATATTTAGGGTTAGATCCTAATTAAATAATTTAATAATTTAATAACACAATATATTTTTGCTCAAATAAGCAACCAAATAGTTAAATAATTAAAAATATTTCAGTATTTTATTTGACGCAGTTAAGCCAAACCTCGCTTTATATATAATAGCGCCATCTATTTTCGAGTTATTAAAACATAAATCACGCGCATTACAGTTTAGAAACTGGCGACGTCTACTTTATTGGGCGAAATATATAATGATTAAAATGTACTCCGAAAACTATGTTCTAAGAGACTTTATTTGTTTAAACAGCATTAATGGATTAGAGATATTTATTTTTGTCATTTTCATGAATATATTATTCATAGATATTTCTATGATTAGTATACAATATGCAAAACAAAATATAAAAAACGACGTCCAAACAATTCTCCAATTAAATGCACTAAAAATTATCCAAACATTTTCGAGAATAAGATCGGAAAAGAAAAAACTACCTTATTTTTATTATTTTTTTTATTTTACAATTGTCATCGTTTATATTTATGTATTTGTAAATCAGAATTTAATCGTTAATAGTTTTTAATCCCAATGGAAGTTTAAGGTTACTAATTAATGTTTGAAGGGCGTGATGTTGGCGAAACCGGGTTTTCATCCGGCCTTCGGTTCCGGTAGTTCTTGACGCGGTGCCACTGCCCGGTGAAGTAATTTAAGGTTACATGCCTTTCTGCCACCCTGGTGATATATGTGCCATCCGGTTGTACAACATCCTCGTAATTCTCTGCTAGCTTTATCGTTACTATTTCACCGAAGCGAGGATAAGGATTAACTGCAAAAAATACATACAAATTCACTTGACATCTAAAATTTTTTTACATACTCTAAATAGTTTGGTCAATCTTCCCTTAATTGCACCAAACGTATGACTCAACCCTTAAATGCATCTTGTTGCCAAATGTATACATACCACGTTTCGCGTTATTCTATTAAAGTCGTGTGGTATGTGTTTAAAAAATATGCAAAAGAAATTATATACGCAAGTTTCCGCGCCAAATCTATTTTTTTTTTTGACATTTCTATTTGGCGGTCGACTAAGTTTATAGTTATAAGAATCCGTAATTTTGTAATCATTCATTCCAGGCCGCAATAAAAAACATGAATTTAAGGATGTAACAATTTAAATAATTACACTATTTATACGCGCGAAGTATATTACTTCTTGTTCATGGGATAAAATGCAATTATATGTGTAAAATAAATCTCACATCTGAAGCCAGCCATGAAGCCTAGTATGAACGCCTTCTCCGGTTTAGAGGCGCAGTTCGCGTCACGGAATAATTCTCCTGCCTCCAATAACACACGTTGTTCCTAAAAATATACAAAAGAGAATGGGCAGAGTCCTAAGGACTTTGGTCTACCTAGTCAACAACGAGCCATATATTGTTGGAAAGGTCTTTGCTTATACTTTATTTTTTTAAATAAATGTAAATTGTAGGTTATGGGGTTCTGGAGTTTTTGTCAAAAATAATAGCAAAATGTACATTTTCAATTTGCTTCTACTAAGAGTAGACTTACATCTATTGTACTGAAGTCTGTCAGTATTTACAGGTAATAGGGTCCCTACTCTAGGGTACTCGGGTGGGGACATTTTTTTTATTTTATACGATGCCAAACGACTAAACGGCGACCTACACTCATCGAAGTAGCGAAACGATCGCCTAATGGGTGCGGGAAGCTTAATGTTAGTCCACTTTACCTTCCCATTTTTATCTAATACGGAAAGGATGGGAAGGGTAGGAGAATTTGACAGGGTAGGGGACATATAGGAAGGGGAAATATACTGTTCCAGTGAGTCCCCTGCTTCGTCAGGACGGTAGAAAAAGCACCTGTAATAACAGATGTCGCTTCGCTCTTTCGGTGAATCCACGTACCCACTTACTAGTTTGCCACAGATTTTTTTTAAAAAAAACGTCCCCACCTCACTTCCAACTCAATTACCTGCAAATATTGTCAAACTTGAGTACAATAGATGTAGGTCTGCTCTAAGTATTATAGAAGCTAATTGAAACTAAACACTTTGCTATTATTTTTGACAATAACTCGATAACCACATAAGCTACACATTTACCGTCATGCACTAAAATAAAGTATAAGAAAAGACCTTTCCAACGACATATGGCTCGTTACTGTTGACTAGGTATACCAGATCGCGCATTCCCCTTTCAAAATTTTAATAAAAAGGTTTATATTCACATATCAATGATGAAATTTTCTAGTACTACCGTTGCGTTCATTTAAATGTGTACAAAAACATCAATATTTAGATGTTTTTTTTACACCAAAGGGCTAAAAGACACAGAGAATCTGTTTAATCTCTACTTTCATACTTTTATACTTTACCAACTTACAGATACCGACATAAAATACTTGTCTATCCAGCATTTAACACAAATGTGGAGGCAAAGCAGGGCCTTCGCAGAGATCTAAACAGTTTTAAAACGTAAATTGTTACCACAAACACGGACTGCGTCAGCACGGGTCGTAACACCTCTTCTGGCTTTTTGTGCGGCACAACAGGTACGGGGGGTACGACGAATACAGAGGCCTCGGCGATTGCGTAGGGCACGACGGGTGCAGGTTGTTGAATCATCTGTTCATCTTGCTGCACCGCGTGCGGCAGCGACTGCATAGGCTCGACTGGTGCGGGTTGTTGAATCATCTGTTCATGTTGCTGCTCCGCGTGCGGCAGCGACTGTATGGGCTCGACTGGTGCGTGTTGTTGAATCATCTGTTCATCTTGCTGCACCGCGTGCGGCAGGGACTGTATAGGCTCGACTGGTGCGGGTTGT
>QDHC01002967.1:28219-44958 GCA_013186455.1 Papilio dardanus tibullus
AAAATACAATAAAAAGGCAGGTATGTTGACATTTCAAAAGTGCAAATAAAATACAATATTTAAGCCTCTACGGATCCTTTTTTATATCAAAATGGACGGTTCTTAAATCTTAGCAATCAAATTCTTAAAAAAAAATCTAAGAATGATTTTTGATAGACAAAATAGGCAATGTCAAAACAGCTACGGAGAAACTGAATTTTCTTACATGTTTACCGCTCACCAGGTGAAAACTACATTGGTATCGGGGGATCGAACTAGGAACTGTGGATTAAAGATCTCAAAACGTAATCACTGCGCTACTGACGCTCTGTTAATCTCATGTCAAATCTTACTAATATTATAAATGCGACAGTTACGCTGTATGGATGTAGAACACATAGGCTACTTACTAAGTTTTCTTTTAATTCAGCGCAGACGGAGTCGCGGGCAACTAGCTAGGTAATTTATAAGAGTGTCTAACATATGCAATTGCAGATGTCTATGGGCAGCGGTCGCTTCGCTTTTTCAGCGAATCCACGTGATCGCTTGCTCGTTTGCCACTTTGTAATATAAAAATATTTCCTGACAAAATTAACTGAGATAGTGTTTCATCAGGATCTTTGTCTTTCATCCTTTCAGCAGCCTGATCATCCCCACGATCACCATGACCATGGCCACCACGATCATCATGATCACCATCACCACCACGAGCCGGGTATGCCGTTCGACTTCGCGTATGCGGTAAATGAAGACGGCAATGACTACAAACACAACGCAGTATCGGACGGTGACGTCACACGAGGGGAGTACAGAGTCGCGCTGCCTGATGGCAGAGTGCAGATCGTTAAATACACTGCTGATTGGAAGAACGGATTTAATGCCGATGTAAGTTGAAAAAACTACCTTCAATTTAACTCGTTTAAGTCATGATTACTTAGAACTACCTTCAATTTAAGAGGTACATACTACGCATATTCACTTGTTTCTAGAAAATTCTGTCATGGTTTGAGAGGTTATTTTTAACCCTTAACCTTCATTAGATCTTTGTCACGTAAAACACGGCCTTACACCGAAGCAAAATGTACATTTTTTACGCGAAATCGGTTCATTTTTTCAGCATATGCAATCTCAAAGCGTCAACTTTAATCTCAGAAAGCTATTTTTCCCTTCCCAGGTATCATACGAAGGAGAGGCGAGATATCCTGAACCAAATACCAATTCGATCTCGCAGAACCAAGGCCAGGCGTACTTGCCCGCAAACCAGGGAGGCGGTTACAAATATTAAAAATAAAATAAAAAAAAGTGATTGTACATTGGTATTGAAAATAATTTGATAAAAAAAGTTTTTCTTTATAATGTTGTTATTGTAAAAAATGTTTGGAAGAAACAAATTATTTTGTATAATGGCAACATTTTAGTTACTAATAATGTTACCATAATGAGATAGTAAATTAAATAAAATTTGGTTATTTTTTTTAGTATTTCTCTATATTTTGTATTTTAAAATATTTATCACGTAAAAGTATACCAACTTAGAATAGGCATAGTTAGGACCTATATTTTGATACTAGTATGTACAATAAAACCTATAATTTATTAAAAAAAAAACCTTAAGTAAATCAGATATTTACGACCACAGAATATTAAATAAGTAAATAAAAAAAACACACACATTTTTTTATATTCGAGTTATTTTATTGTTTTTTTTGTTTTCTTCTGTTTTTTGTTACAAAATGATTTTTAAATAAAATACTCATACTAAACAATGTCCTTTTGTACCTTATTTTGTAATAAAATTATTTTACATTTAATTATGTTTTATTTCTCTAAAATAATCACAATAAAGATCAAACAAGTAACTAATATTAAAAGGTTTTGTTGAGATTAAATACAAGTCCAAAAGTAAGTAAAAAAAAACTAAAAAAAAATATTATTCCATAAGCCATCTCATTCGTAAGAGGATGAGCGCTTTTATACCGCGCGTTAAAAAAGCGTTTAAATAAAATAAAGGCACTTCCATGTATATATTCCAAAGGCAGCACTTTTAAAGGATGTCTATACCAGATAGAGATGAAGTTTTTTCTTGATGTTCCCTCCATGATGGGCACCATTTTCCGCAACTCCACGACTAGCGCGTATTTTGCGTGACTTCACACATATCTTTGAATTACTTCGCCGACATGTGCAGACATCACGATGTTTTCCTTCACCGTAAAATCGTCGGATAAATATGTACTTAGTCTTATTTTTTTTTAGTTGTATTAGAAAATATGCAAAACCTTGCTAAATTAACATGGATAGAGAATCTATACTAATATTATAAAGAGAGAAACTTGGAATTTTTGTATGGATTGAAAAAACTCAACAACTACTGGGCCGATTTAAAAAATTCTTTCACCATTAGAAAGCTACTTTATCCCTGAGTAACATAGGCTATATTATTTAATTCCATGTGGACGAAGTCGCGCACAACAGCTAGTAAAAAGAGGGCGCTACTGAGCTATCATAATTTAGTTTCACTGGCCACTGGGTCAGATAACTTGTTGATCTATAGGCAATACAATACTTTCTTCAAATCTATAACTTGTCATATCAAAATTACTATCGATATTTAAAGGAATTTGATTATGTGATTTTTTAATATGTCTATTTAATTCTTTTTTTAAACTATACTTCTTGTCACAGAGTATACAAGCTTCGGTTTTTTCCATATGACTTCTTTTTATATGATCAGACCTTCTACCGGATGTTACAAATCTCTTCATACATAAATGACATTCATACGGTTTTTCATCAGAATGAAGTCTTTGGTGTTCTTTCAATGTTTTATTATTAACAAAATGTTCGCCGCAGACTTCACATGTTTTATTTTTAATCTGTGAATGTATTTTGACATGTTCTGTCAGATTACTTTTTTTATAAAATCCTTTGTCACAAGTTTCACAGACATAAGGCCGGATATGTAAATGTTTTTTATTTACATGAGCTTCTAATGTTTTTTTATTTAATGTCTGATAATTACAATTATTACATGTGTAATATATTTTATTACGCTTTCTTTTAATATTAGTTTGATGATTTTTTAAATGGATATTATAGTGTGAATGGCATTTTAAAGTTTTAAAGCAGTATGGACATTGTTTTACTTTATGACAGTTGGTATGAGCTTTTAATGAGTTTGGAGATTTGAATGAATGACCACAGACATCACAAATTGTAGCTTGATTTTTGTTTTTATGGACTTTATTATGTTCTTGTAATGTATCACTTGAGATAAAGTTCATATCACATTTAATACAATTAAAAGTCTCTTTATGCTTATCTGTTGCTTCTATAGATTTATCTTTTACTATTTTATATTCCGGATCATTCATTTGTATAATAATTTTATTAATATTATCAGTATTTATCTCATGAACCTGTCTATCCAGGTTTTTGATGATATAATTGAGTAGTGACATATTATTATTGTATTTGTATAATTTAGTAAATATTTTTAATAAAAGATTTGAGCATTCTTCGCAGGCTTGGTCAAATAAAACCTCCTGAAATAAAAATAATTTAAACTATGTAAATTAACGTCTATTTTATTTATTAATAGCATTATATTACAGTCTAAATGTATACTTACATGTGATGGAAATAATTGTGTCATTATTTCGGATAAAGATGTTGTTAAATTGAAACAATCGCTAATAATATCTAATTCAGAATAGATACTTGCAATTGCACCATTATTACGTCGTTTTAAGCAAAGAAAACAAATTTCATGTCGATTACAGTTGAAGATAATATCTAAAACATTACTAATATTTAACATTTCTGAGTTCAGTTTTAAATTAAAAATGAATAAAATCAAATCAAAATAAAAACATAACCTAAATGAGGTAAATGACATTGACAGACACTGACCATTGACAGCTAATGTTGCCATTGAAATCTTTCTCAACAGAATATTTGTCAATGGTATCTTGTGGTAAGCTTTTCCCATATATTTCTGGAAGCTTAAAAAATATGTTTTCTTGCATTTATACTCAAATCTTTGTAAACTTTTGTTATTTTTAACAGCCAAAACCATCACGAGGTTGCATAATGATTAATTTAAACAACGCTCATCACAAAGAAAACTGCGATTTTAGAGCTTGGAATCTCCACTCCTAAAGTGTAAAAAAATACAATCTTAAACTATCCCTGCAATGTTCTGGAATTGGCTTTTTATTTTAGTGAATTATTCGAGGGAAGTCTGAGGGTAAGGCTTGAAAAAATAAAAAACTCTATTTTTAAGCATTATATTTAAAATTAAAATATAAAACTAAATATCTACTTAACGGTACTAACTATAATTACATTGCATTTCTCTAATATTTAACATATCCATAATTATCTAAACACGCGAAATATAAACTATGCTTAAAAAATAAAAAACTACATTTATGTAAAATAAAATAGAAAAATATTTAATTCCTGAATAGTATAAGGAATAAAGATAAGTTTGGATGAGCGGCCAGAAACAGACGAGCATTGTCTTAAGGTTTTTATAAAAATTAATTCGTTGTAAATCTTTGCCTACCCTCTAATTGTTAAATAAAATTGTTAAAAAAAAATTGTTAAAGATTGTTTTGGGGCTCATAACTTTTATTACTTTCTGATATTTTATCAAACTTCATAGCATTGGCAAAAATATATCCTTCTTTTTAATAGTAACTTAAAATTGTACATTTGCAAGACGAAATAATGTAAAATACTAAATATAAGGACTAAAATATTATAATAAATGAAAATGTCAAGATCAAGACTTAAGTTATCTTCTATTATAAAAGTACTTGAAAAATTTAAAATTTAACATACATAAACCCTTTATACGTCTTATAACAAATAAATAGTATAATTTGTATGTATTATGCTTTGGATTGAGCTGTAAACAGTCCAAAATTTATAACATGTCCATTCTGCATTCCGTTCAGACGCATTTCTAAATTAACATGATCCCCAATTTAATTAAAACCTCAGGAAATCGTAAGTTCCACAAACTGGTTACCATTTCTTATTTTCAACTAAAGATATGAAAAAATGATTCACTATAACCCAACACTTTTATTGAACTTCAATGCACTAAGTTTCATGGCCATTTTGGCCATAAAACTTTTCACTTCGTCCATATTTATAGCACCAAAAACTATTTCACACTGCTACATAGCAGTATGAGCCACATTAACATGTGCTTTAAGGTCCATATTCCTGTTAAATACTGACTTGCAGAGACGACAGCAGTATCTACCGCCATGCATTTTCTTCATATGATTCTGTTGAGTCATTTCCGAGTAGAAAGATTCGCGACATATCTGACAATGGTGAGGTTTTATACCAATATGTTTTCTAACATGAGCGACCAAATCTCTTCTACACTTGAATATTTTACTGCAAAATTCACAAGTCTCCTTACTTCGAAAACCATGTAATTTCTTGTGACTACTCAAATTCTGTTCAGTATAAAACTGTTTCTCGCACATATCACAACTGTATGGTTTGATTTGCAAATGTGACTTATTCACATGTAGTGACAGTTCATTTTCGTTTGAGAAATCTTTTTCACAAAAACTGCACGTTTGTGACCTTGAAATTTTGAGTCCATTGAATTTTTCCGCATGCCTTTGGAAGTGACTGTCGAATGTACTCTGAGATATGAAAAATTTATCACATAATGGACATTCTTTTGTCATATGTGTCTTTTTATGTAATAAAAACTTATTGTAATTTTCGAAACTTCGTCCGCATATTTCACAATCTTCATAAACTTTTTGGTAATCTAAATGATACGTTTTCATATGTTCGAAAAGATGGAATTTAGATTTAACCGGCTCGTTGCAAACGGTACAATTAATTTTTTTATTAACATGTTTCAAAACATGATTCTTTAAGAAATAATCTGATATGAAATGTTTGCTACAGAAGGGACAAGTGAAATTCGGTTTCCTGAACTTTCTTTTAGGTTTTGGTTTCTTATTAAATGTTAGGAATTCACTGCAAATGTCATTTCCGGGAGATTGTACGTCTTCTGTTGAAAAGTTAACGTCACTCAACTGTTCTATGTCGCTTGGAGTTTTTTCTAGTGATTCTTCTATGTCATTTGCTTTTGGAGATTTCTCTAAGTCACTTTCTTGTGATTGTTCTGAATCACTTAATAATGACTTTTCTATGTGACTAGCTATTGTATTTTCTTCATCACTAGCTACTGAACGGGCTTCAATATCCTGATATCCATTCATAAGTGTCTTAGAATCGTCCTCCTTTACTCCTTTCTCCTTTTCCGTTTTTACTGGATAAAGCATTTTCTTTAAATCGTCAAATATCAGTGTTCTAATTTCTTCCTCATCTGTATCCTCAGATTTTATACTTTCTTCTTCAGAACTTTCTGATTTTATTCTAAATTCATCTTCTAGTACTTCTATTTTCAACTGGGATTCGTCAGTTTCTTCATCGTCGATGTATTCATTTTTTGCTAATTTCTTTTCTCTTATAGGAAGTATTGTTTCCATAGCTATTTCAACCATTATATTGTTTTCGGGTTCGTCTATCCGATTTAAACTGTCTAACATAACACTAATACACGTATTCAATCTATTTCTAATATATCTAATCTTATTTATAAATACATATGATGTTAATGCATGATTAAAGCATTTTTCGCATATTTTTGTCCCAGTGTAGTTATGAACTGTATTCATCTGCAACAAAAATAAAAAAAACTGTTTTTTAAATAAATATTTAAAAAGCTATAAAAGCGCTTAAAGCACATATGGTATAAAGATGTTTACTACCATTCTGGAATCCATTATACACAAGACTTGTTCACATAACTTACGTAGATAAAAAAAATTGTGTTGAATTTTTTTTCATGTTAATTTGGCAGTAATTTGTTCTTTTTATAATTATCCAAATTATTAAACGTTATATTGTGTTGAAAATATTTACATATTATTTTAAAGGGACGAGAAAAAAAAGAGTTAATTAATTAAAACAATTCAATGTATTTTATAATTTATTTAAATCAAATCTAAACACTAAAGTACACACATTTGCTATGATGGTTTACACAAAATTAACTTAAGGAAAAAAGATTTTATGGATGTGGCATAATGTATGGATGATTATAAAGTTTTTTTTATCATCAACATCCAATGAGACAAAAAAAACAAAACTATTTAATATTTTTTACTAGTAAATGAACCAAAAAACTTATTAACTATAAAATAAACTAAAATCAATATTCAATGTCATAATATAGTGTAATCCTAATAAGCATGACTACTGATTCATATTACATGTGATAATTTTACTTAGAATGAATAAAAATACAGTTAAAATTATGAAAACTAACTCTAAAGTCCAGCTTAAGATGAAAGCAAATTTTGTTTTATGCAATTTTAAACAGTCTAATACATACTAAAAACGCAAGTAATTTGTCAAAACCTTTGCTTAATAATAAATAAACGATAAAAGCTATTAAAATCAAGAAGATATTACGACTAAAAATACTTAAATTATAAAGATTATCTATAAGTCATTAATGAACGAAGAAAATCTAAACAAAAAAACAACCATGAATAACATAGGTGAAGTGGGTAGTCATAAAATAGAAAATTGTGGGTAGTTAATAAATGTGTCTATTTTTTGACTTGTCTCTCTCGTCTATGTCTCATACCCTTTAATATCTTACGTGGCTTATTATTATCTTGGCTACCAATATTAAAACTAAGCGAAGAAAACTGTGGGGTTGACATCGCTGGAATAGGACTGAAGTTTTGCATTACCGGAGGAGTGAAACTCTGCATCGGTGTGAACGTTGTGGCACCAAAATTGAAATTCATATTCGGCATAACCGGCGCTTTGGCAACGTTGCTATCAATTTTTCCAAAGTTACCAATAATACTGTCAAATTTGGGAACATTTCCGTCGAGTTTAGCAACATTAGCATCGAATTTGGGAACATTGGCGTCGAATTTCACGACATTGCCATCGAATTTAGGAACGTTCCCATCGAATTTGGCAACATTTCCATCAAATTTAATAACGTTTCCATCAAATTTGGGAACGTTCCCATCGAATTTGGGAGCATTTCCGTCGAACTTGACAACGTTTCCATCAAATTTAGGAACATTTGCGTCAAACTTAGTAACATTTCCGTCAAATTTGACCACGTTTCCGTCAAATTTAGCAACATTTCCGACGACATGTTTTCCAACATTGCCGTCGTCGAAATGTACGTCCATTTGCTCTTCGTGCGATTTTATTTGGTTGGCATCTTCTTTTATGACATTGGGCACTGTAACCTCTTTTATAATACTGGGTAATGTAACTTGTTTTATAATATTAGCTTCTGTACTTGGCAAAGTAATGGTTGGTAAAGCAATCAAATCATTTTTAATAATTTCAATTTTATTCTCTGGTTTCTTAACTTCAGTTGCGACTTGTTCAGTTTTTTCTGTTTCTTCGTTATTACTTGTAGCGATATAATTGTTATTTTTGACAGCATCTTGTTTATTTTTATTACGCTTAGGTGTGTAATCACATTTCGTAAAAGTGAAACTGAAATTAGTTGAATTTTCTTTAGTTTTTTTCTCGCCGCAACAGAAGCATCTTTCTCTGTTATCATTATTGGTTAAACAGATTTCGCATTGCCATTTTGATTTTTTTACAACTGGGCTTTCAGTTTCTGGATCAATTTTTCTCTTTCTACTAGGAATAACTTCTTCGAGTTCAGTATTTGCCTTTTGTTTTGGGTTGACTTCCTCAGATTCAATTTTTCTCTTTCTATTTGTGATGATTCCTTTACGTTCTTCATTTATGTTTCGTTTAGGGATGACATCCTCAAGTTGAATCCTCTTTTGAGTCGAGTCGTCTTCTTCAGGTTCAATGTTTACCTTTTGGTTTGAGATGACTTCCTTGGGTACAATAGTTTTTTTTGGAGTTGAGATGACTTTCCCAGATTCGACATTTACCTTTGGAATTGGTGTGATTTTCTCAACTTCAAGATTCTGTTGCTTTGGGATACTTTCTTCAATAATTTTCTCTGTAATCTCGATTTCCGTTGCAGGTTCAACATTTACAATTGGGCTCGGGTTAACCTTTTCAGGTTCTTGCGACTCAGAAATCTCTTTATTCTGTACAATTTTATCATCATTTTGTTCCTTACAATTATTGCATTTCCCTACTTTACCAAAGATCCAGCACATTTTGCAAGTGTCAGTTTCAGTGCTTTCATTTTCTACATTTGTGTTGTTAGCTCCATCATCAGTGGACGTTTTATCAATACATTTTTCGCACTGAGCCTTTTTCAATATTGAACAAGTGATACATAAAGCTGAAGTTTTGGATATGTCATTTGTATTTTTAATACATTCTGTATGTTTTACATTAGATTGGATAATATCCATTTGTTTTTCCCAGTCTCTTATTTGAGAAGAATCATCCAAAATCTTTATGGGAGTAGAGAATGAAAATGGGAATCCAATTCTATCTGCAGACTTTCCTTGAATACCATTTATCTGGGACATGTTATCTATGGATTTGGTCTTTTCCAGCACACTATCTGTTTCATCAACTTCAACAAGATTATTAAATACTTTAATGGGGTTCGAGAATCGAAACGTATCGTGGGTGATTGCATTCAATTTCATTGATACAACATCGTTTTTTTTATTTATTTTATTAATCTGGTGTTTATTTTTCACAGCTGTTTTGGATTTTCTCTTGATAATCGCTACGCGGTTCGCATTCTTGCAGACGAGGAATTCATCGTATTTGTGTGATTTCTAGAAAAGGATTAGAAAATCACTTCAACAATCTCCACTATAGAGACAAAATTTCTATAATTAAATTAAATTGTCATTTAACAGTAACACACTTCAGTATTTTCGTTTCCTTATAGTTTGTATAAGATATACATCTACCCACAAAACTAGAATTTGTGGGTGAATGCTTAAACAATTTTAATCTTTGAATTATTTAAATATGGGTTGAATTGTAGCATAAAGACCCAATTTTAAAGCTAAACTGTGATATCAACTAAAAATCAATCATCAAAATTAATGTTACATAAATTACAATATTTGAAAATAGGCTCAAAACCGAAACACGCAACACAACTATTACAAAATCTATTAAAGGTGACAAAATGTCTTACTTATGGTTTAAAAACCCATACATTACACAGTTATGTTTGTGAATGTTTTTTTTTGGTAAGAAAAAAAATAAAAAGTTTACATACCTCTGGAATAGTAGTCGTTAATACTGTAGCCACAGTCATTTCTCCGGATAACTCAGGATATCCGCCGTGCAGAGATAGAGTTTCATCCAATTTCGTCATTTTATCTCCTTTACCCAAACAAACTCCGCACAAACTATCCATATTTCTCTCAACTAAATGTTCTAATACGTTCTTAAACTTGTGCTTTTCTATATGCTGTAAATATACATCTAATTCTTCACAAACAGTATCACAATCTTTGCATTGAAACTGTTGCTTATCCGTCTCGGTGTTTTCTTTACCGTGATATTGTTTTATATGTTTTTTATAATGTGAATGTTTTACGAATGAATTACCGCAGTATTTGCAATTGTACCACATGGATTTCGGATGTATTTTCTCATGGTTAACTAGAGATTCTACATTGGTTAAGACTTGCCAACATTTAGGGCATTCTAATTCGTTGATTTTATTTCCACTGTTGTTTACGAGTGATGAACCACAATTCACAATATTTATTACAGGTTCTGCGTAATTGATAACATTTTTATGTTCAACGTGTATTATATTATGGTTAGGATTTAATTTCTGTCTTCCTCTTCTCTTTACTCTTTCGATTGGATCTAATTTATCGAATTTCTCACTGATGTCTACAAAACAGTTACGGATCGCTCGTTCCGCTTGTTCACACTGTTGTGTGAATAAATAACAATTGATGGTTCTATCTAGACATTTGCCGCAGATTTTATTCGGGAAATTCGGGTCATCTGATACCTGGAATGATAATTAAAAAAATATATTAATTTTAATTTTGGTATAAAAGAGGGCACTTTAACGCTGGCAACACAGACATACATCATATATGAAATTATAATTACAAAAGTAAATAGCCACATGTTAATATGCAATACATATAAATATAGAAATATTTTGTTGCACCTTTTATATATTAAGAAAGTACATTTCCATTCAAAAACCTTTATAATTGTAAAAGAGGTTAAAACTTTATGCTTTGGCATGTAAACTAATATTTGGTTAAAAATGCACCTGACTTTATAACCTCCTTCTTTTAAGAAGTTGGTTAAATATCGCACTTCCTACCACAATATTTGTAACGTTTGCGGTAAAAATGTGTTTATCATTGACTTTCTAATTGGAATAGTAAAATATTAAAAGTAAAAAAAGAATTGAAGAATGAAATTGAACACAGTTAATATTAAATGTTTGTACGAAATTAGTAACAACCTGAAATGGGTAGAAACTGGCTACCATATCTCGTATAGTGACTTGAAATATTGCCCCGGAACTGCCTACGTCTAAAATCTCATCTAATTCTGACAGGGAGGTCGTCGCTGATAGACAAAACCGACACACCCTTCTCTTCAATGATCCTTGCAACAAATACTTCACAGCTTCTTTTGTAGACAAAGGTTCACTTTTAACATCCTTTGGATTCGTAACTTTCCAACATTTGGACCGAGAATAAGTTTTTAGGGCCGCGGTGTTTGTCACTTTTGGCTCCATTTTATACGCTTTCACTTAAGATCATAAATTGAACAGTAACTAATACCTGATGTTTATATAAATATAGTACACAGTATTTAATAGTTATTTCGTACAAAAACACCTTCGACAAGCACTAAATTGTGAAGAAATTAAGGAAAAATTAAACGAAAATGACACTACGTCAAACTTTGCTACCAGCGCTAGTTCAACAGCCATGATGCGGCACGCCAGCGCCACTGACGCAACTTCCACAGAGTATATAAAGCTTTTAGTTAAACACGATGACCTATTTTCACATTTAATTATTTAAAAATATAATTTCAGATTCATTTAATTTCTTTTAAAGAAACCTTTCATGCCATAATTTCTTAAACTAATAATAAAAAATGTAAGGGCAGGGATTGCAACACATTTCTGTTTTTCTCCAGAGAATATTTGTGTGATATTTTGCTGATCTTACTTTAAAGAAAAACCTTTGAATTTAACCATTAATTTAAGTTTACAATAGAAAATAACAATTTTAAGAAACTTATAAAGGAAGATCGTTCAAAGCATTTCAGTTTTTGCAACAAAGGACTGAAATGAAAAGTGAAACCTTGAAATGAAGCGGAACAAATGACTTAAAAAACTACAACTGTCAACCTCAACTTGTTTTGCCAACTGGACATAGTCCTGTCAAATGCAAAAAAAATGTTATTTATTTATTGTTTACATCCTTACAATCATAACATTTTTCTAGTGAATCTATTCGTCTGAATTCCTGTTTAATGTAATAATAGTGTCCTTCGTACAAAATGTCGTGGCTTAACTTGAATCAAAGTTTTAATAGTTTGAAGGGACAGATTACAAATTTTGCTACGGAAGTATTATCTGAGAATACGACTGATGATGTCGATTCTGAGGAAACTGGAACAGGCCCTCCGGTTAAGGAACTTGAAGAGAAATGTCAAACGCAGGAGTTAGAGGTCAGTGTATAGAATTTAAAACATTTATATAATTTTGTATTTTTGACAGATGTTGTTTAGGTTATGTTTTTGTACTTCTGTCTATTTCTAATTAAACGATTTGCCATTGAGCTGACCGCTAAATGGGTATGAATTTACAACTATCCTACATCTCACAGAAATAAGTAAAATTAATTTTATAGATATAATACAAAGTCACATAAAGCATAGCAATGTTGATGGCAACGAAATAAAAATAAACAAAACTGTGTGACTATATTTTAAAGAATTAACTTATTATCAAGCTTAGTCTAACTTTGGGATGACTAGGCCATAGTCAACTATGGCCCAGTGCGGTTTGACTTCATATTAACTTTGAAGGTCTACTAATAAGTGCAGGTTGCATCATAATTTCCGTTTTCACTGCATGAAAGTTCGATAAATGTACATATGAAATTCAATAATTCTAAATACACAAAGGTACATAAGGATTGAATCAAGGAACCATAAATAACTGACCACTGTTTCAAGATTTTAATAAAAATGTTGTTTGGTTTTTTAACTAGGTGGCGTTATTATAAAAATAAATCTCAATCTCAAACAAAAGTATTGTGGTAATTTCTTGATAAGTATATATAGTTTCAATTGCATTTCTTAAGTTTATGAAAATATCATTCATGGTTTCTTACGTTTATACAAAACAGTGGTAGAGCCCGCTTTAACATCTTCGCACGAATTGTCCGGCTCGCTCGCTGACATACCACACACACAGAAGAAAGGCGTCAAATAGAAGCTATTCCGTCTGTAGTCCGACGAGTGTGGTGCCGGAGGCCTAATTTTAGTTCACTTTCTCTTCCTATCATTATCTTATAAGGGAAAATGGATTGGCGGAAGAGGGGACTCATTGGAAGAGGTCCTATCCTCTTGCTGTGCATCTCCTCCCCGGTTGATTAAGAGCATCGCATCTGCAATTGCTATTGTCTATGTGCAGCGGTCGCTTTGAATTTTTCAGCTAGTCCAGGTGGCCACTTGCTCGTTTGTTTTTTATAATACACAGTGTATTATAAAAAATATGTATTTGAAAATTGTAACTTAATTAAATTTTTAGACATAAGCAAGATTCTTTTAATAAATTTTTACTCAATATATTAGTCTCAGTTATAAGAAACAATTAACAAACAGCAATATATCCTTACATAGTATAAAACAATAACGCTTATTTATGTTTGTCCCTGTATATGCTTGAATCTTTAAAAATGCGCAACGGATTTTGATGCGGTTTTTTAATAGATAGAGTTATTCATAAGGAAGGTTTTCATGTATAATGCATTCACAATATAGTAGAGTAACACTGATAATTTAGAGGTTTTTAATATGATGTCATAAATTAACACATTTTAATGCTTACATTGCAAACACTGCAGTATTTAGTATCAGCATTATACCGATTTGCGCCCGTGCGAAGCCGGGGCAGGTCGCTATTAAAGAAATAAAATGAATTCCGACTCAATTCAACAAAAAAAAAATATCATGTTTAATTGTAGAAAATGATCACTATAAGGTCAGTGGTCTCCAAAATTATAAATAACCACAAATAAACCATACTAATATAAAGCACAAGTTTGGTGCACAAGTCCCGAGTTATAGAGATAGCCTGTACAAATATTGATAGCATATCTACCCCATGTTACTGGGAAAGGTGCGTTAACATTGCATGCTTAGGGCCTATACACATTTATATAAAGGATGGCTCATGCCTAGTTAAGCTCCTGTAGGTCGACCCATGATGGGCTCCATTTTCCGCAACTCGACTAGCGCGTAATTTGCGTGACTTCACACATATCATTGAATTTCTTCGCCGATATGTGCAGACGATGTTTTCCTTCACCGTAAGAGCGTAGGGTAAATATGTACATATAAAATCGGAAATTGAAAAACACACTGGTATGAGGCGGGATGCGAACTCGGGGCCTGCAATTTACAAGTTAAGAGCTAAACCCTATATCTATACTAATATTATAAAGAGAAACTTTGTATTTTGTATTTTTATTTGAATTGAAATAACTCAAGAACTACTGGGCCGATTTCAAAAATTCTTTCACCGTTAGATAGCTACGTTATTCCCGCGTAACATAGGCTATATTATTTAACTCCACGCGAACGAAGTCGCGCACGACAGCTAGTTTTGATATAAGAAAAGCTATTTGAATAGAAACAATGAAAATTATCTACCGATACGCATATTTATTATGATGTCATTGTGTAGTTATAAAAAATAAAACTACCTACATCCAGAATACGGAAAGATTTGTCAATAGATATATAATCTGTGATTATAATATTGTCCTACATAAAATGTAAATTTTCTGCCATTTAAACCTACTACCTGGAGTTTTTTTGTTACATATTTAAACGTATTTTTTAGTGTCAATAGTATGGAATCTAATTTGACTTTAAGGACAACGTCCGTTTGTAAACGAGACATTACAGTTAGCGAATAATCTTTTTCAATGAAAAAAATATGAACTGATTCTAAAAACAGTTATCCTTCTTTTTTTTTAAACAGTTATCCTACGTCTTCCTTAGACCGATGTCACGCAAACGGTCTTACGCTGAAGCAAAATTTCCTTTTTTCCGCGAACCCGGTCTAATGTAGCCATAGGCTATAGAAACAAACGCATCTTGCCGGGTATGACGTCTGTCACGACTGTCAACATGGCGTGATGCACGAAATACCCAGAGACAACCAGACCATAGCCAATATCGTACACTAGCTAAAGTTAGGAAGCGGCCACCTGAATTCGCCAGAATGACGAAGTCAACACTGCCTATAGTCATTGCTCGTTTGTCCCCTTTTCCTATAACCAAAAATACACAAATTACAGATGCGTTGTTTACCTTAAAAAATCGAATGATAGTAGAGTTGGAGGATGAAAACATAGTGACTATTTTGCTGTCCCTATTCCACTCGATGGATGAAATTATGGTGACCCTTAAATTGGAATATGTACCAGCGCTAATTCATAATCTCTACCTATCTCTCTTGTTTACGGGCTTGAGTTGTGTTGTTGTAAAAAAATACGAACAGTGACGCATTGGCAAGGAATAAATGTCTGAAGTGATTGAATTTCAAATGTATGTGATTTAAATGCGAGCACCAATAGGTCACATGGGGAATGTATTCATGCTTGTTTAGGGTGGCCATGATTTTTTGAATTAAACGGACAAGATTTATTTATTATGTGAAAACTATTTAATAATACTAAATACTGACTGTAATGACACAAGGGAAGAATATGACTCAAATCATACCTAACAAGTTTATGTTACATATAAAATCAAATACATACGCTTGAGATAACCTCTTCCGCTTTACTCTGAAACGAGAATCAGCGTTATTACTGTTGTACTTTCTACGTTTGGTACTGGTTTAATATAAAATGTATTCCAAAATACAGAATATCCTTGTTCCTGGTACTTCTTATGATACATAATTTGTTCCAATGAGACCCCTGATATATCTTATTTAGTTCCGAGTGTCCTCCAGTATCGTGTAATCGACGACTTATCGATCCTTGTTCGTCGCAGTACTTTATACTTACATTTTTTTCGGAATAAGCGGGTAAAAAGCTAAAGATGTTTCTATTTGGTAAAACTTGCTTAGAAACAAGTATATACTTTATTCATATAGTTTAATATGGTTTAGACAATACTTTAGTTTCTTGTCAGTCTTGGAATAATTTTTTTCTCAAAAAAGTCCGTTAATAACGTTTATAATGCAGAACCTAGTATGTCGCTCGTACCGCGTCGGCCATGTTTGACTTGTGACTTCGAAATTTATCAATTTCGTTGCATCGACTTCCGGACTTAACCTCACTTTGTAACAAACACATTTACATGGGACTGTATGAATTTTATGAGGCCTTAGTAAATTTATTTTTACACTTCGATATGTTTACGAAACATGCAAATGTTTCTTACCAATGTCTGGATGGAAGGATGGATATTTGAATTTATCTCCAAAACGGCTGCACAGATGTAAAACATAGTCTGAAAGAGTCATT
>QDHC01002967.1:58119-80584 GCA_013186455.1 Papilio dardanus tibullus
ATAATTTCAAACGCAGAAGAAGTTCTGTTGTCATTCATAGACGAGAGCAACACTTCTGTCATGCGTTCAGAAAATTATTCATAAATATTCGGTTAAGATTAGTAAAATTACCGTAGAAAGACAATGATATAGAACTGGCTATAGCGTATACGGTTGAGGGACAAAAATGCCTTAGACTACGTCATATGTATGTTGTGTGTGCCTCACTTTACGATTTTAAACCAATAATATCTTATTGTCTTAAGCCTTTGCCTGGGACGTAAAAAAAATAGTTCACCGAAAATACGCTTGGAGCGCCACAATACTATGACATGTGTCATATTTATTTGGGTCTTATTTCAAGACCCAAACAAACAAAATCGCATACGAAGAAGGGACCAAAGATCTATGTCACTGTCTTTGTCACGTTACGTATATTTCGTATAAATGTGTCTCAGTCGCTGTCAGTTTGACACATGTGATGTCTCATCTGCTTCTTTTAATCTATGAAAATGAGTAATTTTAAGAATTTTGATCGATTCAAAGTGGTACATAGATAATAATGTTATGTGTCCGGTTAAAGAGACGCTGTTATTGCAGTTAGTTCTGTCGGAAAATATGAAAATTGGCAAGATGTGACTAGAAAGTACTTGTAGCAGTTGGCGCCTTTCCTTTTACACTATAGTTTTATAGCCCTACCAGAGCATCTTTTTTGAGATTTAAGATCTGTGAAATGTTAGTTTCTATAAAAATGTTTCGTTTCGAGGAATAATGTGGACCAGTTTTAGCTGCTGCATCCTCAGAAGCAGAGTTGTATACGTTAATGTTATCGTTTCATAGTAGCAGAACTAGTGATGTACCTGTAACAGAAACAACGGTAAATTGTATGGACAAAATAGATCATTAAAATCATTTTTATGTATGATGATGTTTATTTCTGTTAGTGAAAAGTAGTTTAATTTGTAAACTAGTGTTTAAACACGTATTTATCTCAGAATAAACGTCTATAAATGATGTTTTGTTTTAATTCTTGTTGAATCTACATTGTTATAAAAAGCCGGCAACATATCAGTACCACAATTTCGGATGTCCTTATGTGTCGATGATCCTCGGTCAACCACTCGTTTGCTTCTTCTCGTAGTATAAAAACGAGTTAATCTTCTTGATATTGGAATTAGTATTCAATTTGCGTTTACACTAGAAGCTGTAATCGTAATATCTAAATGACCCGCAGGCGACACCCCGCTCCCCGCGGCCCGCATACATAGTGATGTGACACGTGCCACTCTATCCTGTCTATCGGTTTTTTACCGTTTTTTTTTATTTATGTGATGGCTACATGAAGTCACAGTTGAGCGATATATTTCTGTCTTTATTTTATTTATTGTTTACTTGACAATGTTTAAGAAAGATAAGATCTTGGCCGAAAAATCTACCCTTTTATTGTAAAAAGTGGTAAACGAGCAAGTGACTTGATTTTTCTAAAATAGCGATGTGATTGCTGCCCATAGGCTAGAATTAGAAAAACGTCTACTTTATTTTGATGGCTACCAAAGATGCATATTTTGCTCAGTGCAAAGAATCCCGGTGCGTTCCTTTGGAGATCCTGGCACTCTTGAAAATTTAGTAAAAAAATAATGGTATATTTGTTACATTTGAAGTCTTGTAACAATAGTCACTTTAAGTTCCGCTTAACAAGTCGTAAGTCTCGTTTCCGGTCGGTGACATGTTACGGTTGATTAATAATGCAAATTAAACTTTATCGATTAACTTAAACAGGTTTTAAAAAACAATTGAATCGTACATTTATCTGTTAATACAAAAAATGTTACGCTCCATTACCTTTATAAAGTATGAATATGTAGTTTTAAGACTATTAAAGAAGATATAGTATAAGTCAGATGACAAAATATTACGAGCAAAGACTGGTACGATTGCTAGTATATTTTATAAGTAAAGGCTTTATCAATAATTGTACTTTTGCATAATGCATAAATTTTTATGATTTTAAATATGTCGTCTTTGGAATACTCATAGTACCAAATGTTAATATGAAAGGAGCCGTGGTTGGCAGCACCTCTAACCTCTTGTATAACAAACATGCAGATACCTCGTGAGGCATATGTTCATACAAGTGATAATTACTGATTTAGCATACCAATACATAACCATCCATCTTCGATACACGTCGCGTTCTTTGTTATACGAAAGACGCCATCTTTCTCTCGCTGTAACTGACGTGGATATATCTTTATAATTATAGTTTTAGTTAAAGCCTGACTAAATTAACTGGCCCGGTCAAATTGAAATTAATTTGACTCAAAGATCTTCCCGTTAATGTTAAAAATAATAGATAGGTTTTAAATGTTTTCTAATATAACTAACCGTGGTAAAACCATCTAGTGTGCTGTAGTGTAGGTTTGCAATACAAGTCTACGTGCTTTTTTGGTTTTGACATTGCATGTTTTTTTATATTATAAAGTGGCAAACGAGCAAGCGGCTACCCTGATCGCTGCCTATAGACGTGTTGCCTATCCTTAATATACGGAGGAGGAGACGCACAGCTAAAGGATAATTCCTCTTCGTATGCGTCCCCTCTCCCACCAAATCCACTGTTACAATGTTCTACCAAGAGTTTAGTTTTACACCAATTTCTTGTATGAATCTCTGAATAAATAAGTTTTTATTTGTCTTTGTTCTGTGTTCTGACAATATTGACCTACCGCAAGATATGAATTAAAATATCAAAACGTTTCGTTCCAACTAAAGAAACTGTACATATCTTAAAAGATAAGCAACAAAAGGTAGGTACAGATTACATCATATGCTTACAGGCCATCCTTGCGACAGTGTACCAAAGATACGTGAAATTTGAATTTATTTGAATGACAATGTGCCGTGTATTTACTTGGTAATGTTGCCTCATTGTGGTGGAGAGGTTACGCAGGGTTAGCTGACGAAATAGTTGGTTTTGTGACTTTTTTAGACTGTGCCAGAGAAAGCGAGCGTATTTCTGGACGAAGCGCGGGAAGCGGTATACTGTTTTTGAGGTTATTATATTTAAATACGCCAGTAATTCTTTTAAATTTCACTAAAGGCATTCTTTGTATGCGAAATCTACAAGGACCTGCTAAATTCACCATTAAAAAAAACTAGTTAAAAGTTTGTTTAAATGGATAAATTAATAATTTTACGCAGACATCTTTTGTTAAAAAAAACAGCCCACCCGTAAGTTTCACCTTAAAGTTATTTATTAAACAAACATAAGGTTCTCGCGAAACCTTTACCGGCATAAAAAGCACCGGTGCTGTTTGTCGATCCCTTTATGAACCCCTTTCTCTAATAGTCGACAAAAAATTTATGGTATAAAATTTTTTGAACTACTTTTTTTGATTTAGACTATTTAGAATAGTATAATGTGACAAAAAATTACTTGTCTAATATTCAAATCGTTAGCCCCTAACTCCTTTTTTATTTGAAGCATTCATCCTTCCAGTGCACTGTATGTTGACCCCTTTGGCGTAGTTTCTATGAATTGTAAAGCTTCTTGGAAATTGTTTCATGTTCTGTGAGGTCCTGTAACCCCGGAAAAGCGAAGGTTCCAGTTCCAGGTTCATTGGCACTCGATAATAGCAATCTGTAACCCGATATGGTAACAATAAATCTTTTAATGGCACGGAAGTGTGCACAGTGTTAAACAAACCCTTTGTGTTGCTGTCCCGCTCTAGTACTAACTCGCTCATACTTTGAAACAAATTAATATTTTTTAGTTTACCTCTGATTCCTGAACGAAACCTATAAAAAATAAATACAAAGCTTAAATCAAATATCGATAAATCTGATTCGTTTTTATTGTTTCACATCCCTAATTACGTTATATTGACATTGACAGATTTTTACTCTACATTGATACATAGACTAAAAATGAAAGAATAAAAAACTGTCAGGATTGTTTTAAGCTGCGATCGCTTTAATGATTCACAGATGTCCACTAGATGGCGATGAACTTTAACCTATATTTCCCGGCATATGCGACGCCATCTTGAATCTGTTGCTTGGCAACCGGAATGTTTACAAGTTGTTTGTTGAACCCTGTTAGACATAGACATAAAAATACGAGTATAGTTATTAATATTTTACAAACATTATGTTGACATAGAAGATCTACTTAACATTTGATGGTATGCGACGTGCGGTTAATACCATGTACTGGGTTACTTTGAGATATCAGATTTTGAGGTTACTCCTGTCCCAAACGCACGCTGACCTGTCACAATTGACACCGATGGGCATTATAGACTGAGAAGTTATCTGACCCAGCATAACTGAAACTAATCATTATCTCTCTGCTATTGTATCGTTTTGTATGTCGTAGGTCCATTAAAGTTTTTCATATTTTCTGACAGTAACCGACACCAGCGCCTCCATCACCGGGCTAAATATCCTTGTTTGATTATAATACCACAAGAATTAAGTCTCTTGTGAAGATTTTAAGATTTATTAATCATATGTTTAGTATGTCGTAATATCTTCAACCTTTATATAATTTTATTAAATCTTTGTTTTCTTGTATGAATAAATTATTCCGTCCGTCCACAAAATCTAACAATGTGAAGTTGCGGTTACACAAACTGTACTGTCGACTTTAATGTGAATTATTACCTATGTGTCTTGAAAACCTTCACGGCTGTTATTTTAATGGGGTAGGTTCTAAAATTAATGTCACGCACATTTTACCGCCGCCTATAGACATCTGCAATAGCATATGCATTGCCTACCCTTAATCTACGGAGGAGGATACGCACAGCAAAGGATATTTCCTTTTCTTATGAGTCTCCTCGCCCGACAAATCCACCTCCCCTTCCCATCATTCCCTTACAAGGAAGAGATAAGGAAGAGGGACGACTAAAATTAGTCCCACTCCGTCATCAGACAAAACATGGATTTGCTTCCATTTAACGCCGATCTTCGGTGTGGTCGTGGTATTTCATCGGGTAAACCAATTCGTGAGAAGATGTTAAAGTGGGCTCTATCACCGTAGTATTGTTCTTACTCGGTATGATTCTGTGCAGCATGTTGTAGAATTATTAAGTTAGCTGACGATAATAGTTTAGTGTTTGTAACAATAGTTGTACATGAGGTTTATACAGATGCTAACTGTATATGACAGTACAATGATTACGCGTACATCCCTGACCGATTTGATGCTTCATGGGCGACGAGTTTTACACCTGACGATACGGGCACGATACGACAATTTATCGACGACACGACAACTTTAAAATTACCTTGAATGATTTTGAAGGATAGCTTTTTTAAGTCCCTGTTATGTAAAATGTATTAATTTTTGTCAAGTTCAAATTGCCCTTTTTGGACCTAAGTAATTTCATTTTTAATACACTCCCAATTTTAATAGTTACGTGTTATGTGAAGCGTGTCCTTTATGGTAATAAAATATAAAAATAATATTTTTCCAAAGCAAAGCATCGAACGCACGTCGATATCGACATTGGGTGTTACGTAACATCACTATGACTACAACAAACGATTTTGATTCTTATACCAATGCAATAAGTCACAATATCCAACAACAATATAGTAACAGTTCCGCCCTTCTGTTAAACGTTTGTAAGTTTTTACTGTTTTCTATTACAATGAGAAAATTTGTCGCTCGTACGACCTCCATTACCTGCATACAATACGCAACGTTGCACTCCATTATCATACGAAAATCAATCCTATAACAACACACCTAAAGCTGAAAATCCATTGCAATATTTTTCAATAATAGCGATATTAGACAATAAACTCTATCTTGTAGTACATAAAATAAATAATCGCTTGCACGTCACCGTCACGGTAATGCAGACGCGAAGGACATACGGTCATGAAATTGACTCTGGTCGATTATACGACTGATGAGTTATGTATTGAAGGTGAATGTGTCTTGTTCTAGTTAAATGTAACAAAATAAATACATACATAGAATAAAATAGCACGGGACTTCACCGCACGGCTCCCTCGCCGATGGTGAAGTAGGACGGGACATATACGTACGAGGTAGGGATTGCAATCCCGCACTAACTTGTCCCGGACTAAATGACGCGAAACCGACTTAAGTTGTGACAATTTAGATAAAAACAATAGTTTTAAGAGCAAGTCCTTCGTAAAGCATGTGGCTCAGTATAATAAAGCCATAATTTGAATATTATTTCACCGGCTGAAGCTTACACACGCGGATTCCGTAATACGCTGCGGGATCCGTGCGGGATTGCAAACCCCAATACAAGGTATATTGCATCTCCTTTCGATCTGTGAGATGCTGGCTCAGTCATTCCCAAAGTGGTGCCCCTAGATTCCACTGGAGATCCTGAGAATGTAAGGTTTGAGATAAATATGAGAGTTAAACATTGAAAAAATGTAGGATCTAGGATAAAAACAGTTTGGGAATCTAAGTGCTGCCTTTATTTCTAAAAGCCGTTTAAAATATCTGACTGTAGCGTTGATCACATAGGAAGAAGTATTATCCTCTTGCTGTGCGTCGCCTTCGTAGATTAAGGGTAGGCAACGCATCTGCAATTGCTGATGTCTATGGGCAGGGTTAGCTTCGGATTTTTCAGCGTATCCTGGTGGCCACTTGCTCGTTTGCCACTTTGTATTATAAAAAAGTACTTCTGGGTTTTAGACACGTACATGCATCTCTTTAAGAAGTTATGATAATGAAGTGAACTCTATTGGACGGTTTTAACTAAACTAAATTTGACCTTAAATTGTCTCAACCGTATGTCTTCATACTCATCAAGATGGTATGCTTTAAAAGAGACTATTTAAAATTTTGTTTGCGTAAATTATAATAGACTATCGCTGTCTTATGTCTATAATTATAATCGACAAATCAAAACATTTCTATTCAATGTCCATCCTTAGTCATAACACGGTTACCTACACCTGCCCGCTGTTATGAAAACCCATATCCTAGCCGACGGCGTGCCATAACGACCGCAT
Organism: Papilio dardanus tibullus; assembly: GCA_013186455.1. Taxonomy (NCBI): domain Eukaryota; kingdom Metazoa; phylum Arthropoda; class Insecta; order Lepidoptera; family Papilionidae; genus Papilio; species Papilio dardanus. Next base: position 65,104 of record QDHC01002967.1, read on the forward strand.
TGTTACGATACCTTTGCCTTTTTCCTTTTTTTTTAAATTACGTTCCTATTACGAATAGTTTGACATCGCGAAACAGTTTCCCGCCGTAATCGAGACCGTTTGACAGTTGAGTTGATTGATCTGTGGACGCTTTTTTTTATTGTGACTTTTTGAACTTTGTGCGTTTTTTTTTATTTTGTGCCAGTGTTGTTATAAAATTTATAGTGAGTTTTTAATAGTGAAACGAAATTCTTAATTCTAGATAATTTATAGTTTAGACGAAAATCAAGTAAATATGAATTTAATAATTAATTAGTAGCCGAAATAAAAAAAATCAAAACTGTGTTTATAAATTAATATTATATTTTTTGCTACTTTCTTATCGTTGTGGTCATAGCTATCGAATAATAATAATATTTTATTCACCTATGTCGAAAATATCGTCAGTGATTTCGATTGAAAGTTTTATTAAAAATTAAATGTTATTTGTAACCATATAGCATGCAGGATACAAATGCCAGTATCCAGAGCATGATAATGACCATACAAGCATTAACAGCCAACGATGTGTGTCACTATTATTCCAAATATTAAAAAAAATAGATGTATCCTATTACCTTTTATGAAAAAAATGTACTTCAATATAGTTCTTGTTCATTTAATGATTTAATAGAAATTCCGTCACCAATTTGAATCATATTATAGTTCCAATAGTTTATTGTGTACGGAAATATTGAAAACAAAAGCGATTATCAAAGCGTGTTGTGATTACGAACTAAATAATGACATAACTGGCTGAACGGTTCTGGAGCCTTTGCCTGTCCGCTCTCATTTTATTGTTTTACATTTTTTTTTAAATTATCCTTTGCGTTCGAAATTCGATTGTAAAGAGGTTTTATTGTAAATTTTAATATTAGTGTTTTAGAATAATAAAAGTGTTTTTAATAAAAATAGAACTGTTTATAAAGTGTGAATGTTTTATATTTGTGATATAAAAAAAGGAATTATCAAAGTAAGGACAGATAAAAAATAACAAAATGATGTTAATGTTAGCAACTATTTTGCAATTGATACATTTTGCGATTGCGTCATTTCCTTTTATGGAATATAAAGAGGTAAAGTATTACTATTCTTTTTACATAATTAGCATATAAAGGATTTAATTTGCATTCATACGAACCTTTGTTTAATCTATACTAATATTATAAAGATGAAAGATTTATATTTTTGTTTTTTATATATTAAAATAACTCAAAAACTATTCGACCGATTTCAAAAATTCTTACTGTTAGCTATATTATCACTGAGTAACATAGTTTTTAATTACGCGGAGACAGATTTGCGGGCGAAAATTACAGTATTTCCCAGCAATAGTTAACAAATTAAAATGCATTCTAATCAGTTTTTTAGAAACCTTCGTTAGAAAAACTACATAATCTTTGCTTGTGCATGTAATTAAGAATGGCAGCTATGTAACTACCTAAGGGTGTAGACACACTAGTGTTTAAAATGGTGTCATTTAAAAAAAAATAGTTGACATACATTATTATAAATAAACACTATTTCCGTATAAACACGCTGTTGATGTCTTTATTAGAAACTATACACTTCGTGTGAGGAATAATAAATCTATTAAAGCAATTTTAATCCTTTATAAGGCTGTATTCATATTAATGAGAACCCACACAAGTTATTAAACATTGAAATATTCCAAAATACAGTATAACCGAGACAAGCGAGTCCAAGGGACCGATTGTTATCCCGCTTATCGAAGTCTCTCTAATCAGGTCTCGCTTATGGAGACTGCCGGGACTAGATAGACCTTTGTTTATAAAGGTATGTCGCTTGTCCAGGTTGGCGTGTAAACGGTGTCAGCTATGGGCTATTCTAAATAGACTTTGTTGGTGCTTAATATGTCTAGTTTAAAGGTTCTATTAAAAGTTGATTTCATATTGACAATGCTAGTGTGTACTTGCCTTTATAGGCTGTCAATTATGATTATGACAATTGTATAAGCGGTCGCAAGGCGGCCAAGGCTGGGGGCGCCAGTGTCGACTCTCTGCTTAACTTATCTGTGCTAATCACCTTGTTTCTAAATACGATATTTATACATCTTACTAATATTGTAATGCAAAAGTTTGGCTAGGTGTATATTTGAAGGTATATCCAGAACTTCTGTACAGATATCGATTAAATTTTGCATAAATGTAGAACCTAGTCCGGAGGAACACACGAGCTACTTATTAACAGACAGCTAGTTAATTAAAAAAAAAAAGTCGGTCTAATACCACGACCATGCAGAAGACAGGCGTGAAATGGAAGCAATTCCGTGTTTCGTACGACGAATGTGGTGCCGGAGGCCTAATTTTTATCCACTTTCCCGTCCTATCGTTTTCCTATAAGGAAATGGTAGGAAGGGGAAATGGATTTTCCGAGGGAGGTGACGCATAGGGAGGGGAATTATTCACTTGCTGTGCGTCTCCTACTCTGAAGATTAAGGGTAGGCAACGCATCTGCAATTTTATATGTCTATGGGTAGCGATCGCTTTGCTATTTCAGCGTGTCCAGGTGGCCGCTTGCTCGTTTGCCACTTTATAATATAAAAAAAGTGTAATTAAACTACCTGTTGCTCGTGACATCGTCCGCACAGAATGAATAAATATAGCCTATATTACTCAAGGATAATGTAGCTTTCTAATAGTGAAAGAATTTTTGAAATCGGCCAAGTTATTCTTGAGTTACTTCAATACATATAAATATTTATTGTATGTTGGGTTGTTCGGAAAGTAATTTCGTTTTTTCCGTTTTTTTTTCCGAACAACCCAATATACAATAATATTAGTATTGATTTAAAACTTTTTGAAATATTTTCTTTGGTATCATCGAAATGAAACCACTTATTTATTTTATTTTTTTTATTTATAGTACTATTATAAAAACAAAATAGAAATTGCCTATATAGTCGAAGCTGGATGTAGTCCAAGGGACCATGGTTTTTGTTTTACTTATAGAGGTTTCTCTCTAATCCGAGTTTCTTGCATATGGAGGTAGCTCGACGGGACCATAGAATGTCTCTCGCTTATCGAGGTTTGACTGTATAATATTCTTTGTTTTGTAACATGCGTCAAATAAACATAGATATATGTAAAGTTATAAGGTACAGCACTAGCGTTTACGAACCATTGTATCCGCACGTTCAAGCTCAATATATATTATCGATATAACACAACACTAGTTTACGTACTAGGTACACTACCTATTGTATTTGTTAAGCTAGGGTTTCATTAGACAGAGTTCGCGCAAAAAACGGAGATTTTGCTTCGGCGTAAGGCCGTTTTTTGCTTCACATCGGTCTAATGAAGCCGTAGGGTTATATATAGAAAATATATTTAAGACAAATCATACGTATTTTTCTTAATGTAGACAAAAAATAACAAATATATATATCCTAATAGCTGACGCATGCGACTCAGTCGGCCAGGAATTAAAAGAAACTGTTCTACATTTGTGCATTTTATCATAAGCCATCCATCCCTTAATAATTAAGTGAGAAGTAAGATTCAGCTGCTGTTCTTATTAAAGAAAATTATTGCCTTACACTATTTTTTAACCAGTAATTCCCAGGAATAGATTTGGATTGGAGATCATTAATCAAATAATAAATGATATTCTTAGTTTCCTAGACAGCTTGCACACGGACGCCTTTTCAATGAACCGTTGTCGCTTTTGTAACGCTCTCATCATTACCAACTTGTAAAATCAACCTTATTTCGTTCGACAAGCGCTCAAAATACCTGCGGGATTGTGATTTAAAACCGCCTCCGTCTATACACATGGAAATGCATTTGTTCTATCTCAACGCTTTTTTTAGCGCGCGTTGAAAAAGCGCCCGTTTTTTAAGTGACCCAAATTCATTGTTCTCGAGTGTAGTTCAACTATTCCTAGTACCGTTATTTCGTTTGACTAACTTGGTGTTAACGAGTTCCACGACGCAAGCCTGGTGCCTGATAATACTGATAACGTATCTTAATCCCCACCTCTTGTACAAACACACAACGGTATGTGGACCCTGTTCACACATTTCATAATGGACTTGTACGGTATGGTGTATTCTTAAGTACTTAAAGTTTCATCAAAGCCCTGGACTTGTATAGGCTGAAATGACCCCGGTGGATTTTATTGAAACTAAATTATGCTACCTGACTACTGATTATTTACCTGACCACTCTTGGGGTGAAGGAAAACATCGTGATGTCTGCACATATCGGCAAAGAAATTCAAAGATATGTGTGAAGTCACGCAAAATACGAGCTAGTCGTGGAGTTGCGGAAAATGGAGCCCATCATGGGTCAAACTACTACAACTGATTAACACCCTTCTGAACGTATCAAATTCTGAAACCTGAAAGTAACAAAGTAATAATTTCTTGCTTGATCCAAATTCTATACAAATGAAGTCTATTAATTAACCGTTGCTTACTTTAAGTTGTATTCAGAAATCGGCTGCAGCAGTTACTAAAGCAGACGTCACAAAATTCCTTTAAGAGCATGTTAAGTGTAAGAGGTGATTTGATTAAAATCAAAGCAATTGTACGATAAGATAGTTGAAACATGTTTAATACATTATGATAACAATTCTAAATGACGAATTAATGACTTCATAAGTGAACTGACGAAATAAGAACATTAAAGCATAATTTGTAGAAATACAAACAGTTGACTACGACCCAGTAGTTACTAGGGAAGAAACTAGGACGGCTGTTGACCCCTAAAGGGGGTCTAGGGACCACCCTAGACCCCCTTTTAGGGCCTTTATAAGTCGATCAAAATGCTCTGGGACCACCGACCTTTCGATCGACTTATAGTGAGTTAATGATGAAGGCCCGAACTGTGGATTACTCAACTACACCAAAATAAATTTTCTTTAGTTAAAAAAGAGTGAAGGAGACTATGATAAATAATAATAGTATCAACGCACTGGAGTTCAGTGGTAAAGTCAGCTGACTAGAACCCGACGTCGTTTAGTATATAATATACACAGTTATTTACTTTTACATGTAAATAACATGGCTTCGCGAATGTTATCGATTTCACGCCTCACTTGCTAGAGGGGAAACGAAAAACGAGTTACTGCCTACACTCGTTTAACTTACTAATTAGTCGTTAGTCATTAAGATAGGCATATCGAATAGTAGGGGTTACACTTGTGGAATATTACCAACAACTTGAATATAATATGGAAATATCATTATTACCAATATCGACTTTAGCATAGGTTTAACATTCTAGAAATCAGTCTATTCCTGTTCATCCCCGGAGTACATTAAGGGTACGGTCAGTCATCCATTTTTTTTATGAGTTACTTCCTGTCAAAAGAACTTAGTAAATACCCTAAGTGTTCTTCCAGACTATATTCTACACCTGTACTTTAATCGAGATTCGCTCAGTCGTTTTGGAGATATCTTAATTCCATCCTTCGATACAATCGCTTTTATATAAGTATGAGATTAGTAAACTGTTGGTATCGCAAGGGATGACGTTTGATGTGTGCACATTTGAATGATTGCATGCGCTGTGTGAGGTTAATAGTACCTGCATCGACCTTGTCCTCTCGCTCGCTCACCGGAACGAACCTGCATACTATCTTGTGAGAGACTCATTATGAATTGTAATTAAACTTCTATCGACTTAATGACACTTGTCCAAGGTAAAATTATCAAAAGAATATACCCAGAAGGGTTAATGCCAAAATGGTCCTTCGTGACGGATACAAAGACATTTTAAATATAGGAACTTTGTAATTTTGTGTCAACCCAACATTGAGTATGTGACACGCTTCACTTAACTCGTACCTTACTCGTGGAGCCATTAAAAACCGACCTGATAACGTATCGTGTTTGAACAGACACTCACTCGCGTCAGTGCACAACACCGCATATCTTACAGCCCACATTATCGTATAACCAAACTACAGACCGCTTTAACTTGCGTCGCGCACCGTATATGACCCCTACCACCTAATTATACACAGCCTTACGAGGTTTCGTTATATTTGCTTAACAAATGATTGCATTAGTGGATAAAGATAAAATGGCGGCGATAATGCAGCAACGTGTACAATTTCCAATTCGTAAAAGTTTATATATCTGTTATTGTACTCACATTTAAAATAGGACAATCTGGTAAACGGGACTTGACTGATGGTTTTTTCGCTGTTAATCTTATATTACTTAAACAACAAATATATTCAATAATATATCAAATATCTCTAACTTAATATAAAATGTAAAAATTAGATAAAATACTTCTATAATAACTTTAAGTATCACTTGACATGTGTTGTACTAAACTCACTTTTCTATTCTTTTCAGAGGATATCCAAAAGGAATGGCTTCAGAGAAGAAGAGACCACATGGTACTGGGACCCGCCATCTCAGTCAACGGAACCCATCGACCATGAAGTTGAAAATCAATATAAAATACACATACGCACGTTACAAGACGAACTATCCGCCATGAAACAGCGCAGAGCTAGTAAGAGTTTAGAACATCCCAGTGAAGTTTTACGTCTTAAAGAAGAGAACAATAATCTTATCAAAAACTTGGAGGATCTGGACAGCCAGCATCGGCAGGCCATGGATAAACTTCTAACCTTAAAGAGAGACCTACAACACAACTTTGAAGTCCTTAAAAAAGAACACGCAGAACTAAAAAATACAAATGAGGAATACTCCAATGAAGTCAAAGGTTTGATATTAAAAATAAATGAACGCGATAAAGAAATCGCGCGGTTAAAACAGTTTTGTACCGATTATGATACTTTAGCACATAAATATCAGAACCTAGAAAGGATTCATTTATTATTAAAGGAAAACGCGGAGAAATTTCAAGAAGAAAACCAAGAGTTACATGAAGAAATATTCAAATTGCAGGAACAAGTTACTAGATTGGAACACGACGCAGAATTACATTTCCACGCACCAGAGCAAGCTGATAGCGTTCCCAAAGAGCAATATGATGAATTACTGAGGCAATATAACGGTTTAAAATCGAGAAAAAGAACCGATAATTTACATCCAGATGAAATAAATATAGATGATAATGCCAAAGTTGTGATAGAGACTTTGAAACGAGATATCCATGAGTTGAAACACAAGTTAGCCGTACAGGAAGTTCATTGTCCAGACAAGCCGGATAATAAAGTTTTAAAAGCCGAAAAAATCATACAACTTTATAACAAATACGTAAACTTTGAACTACCTATTGACTATGTGGGAGAAATGCCCTCTGACGATAATCTTGTATTATTCAAAATTGAAAGTGTTTTCAAAACTGTTAACTCATTTAAAAAGGAAATCGATATGCTAGGACAATTGTTATCTGAAAAGAATCATAACATAAGCCAATTACAAACGCAAATTGATGATATGACAACTGAAAACGACTTCCTTACCACTGACATACAACATTATGAAAGAGAGTTGGACGAAATGAAGAAAAATAATGATTTCCTTATTACGGAAATAACAGCCTTAAAGAATATGTCTAAACTGGAACCTATAATTGAAACACATGAAGAGAATTACACGAAACTTGAAACTGAATTAGCAGATTCTACTAGAATGAACAAAACTTTTGAGTCAGAAATAAAAAGGATAGAAAAAGAATTAGTGGAAGTGAAGACAGAGAAAACTAAATTGCAACAAAGCTTAAAAGATTTGAAACAAAAATATACATCGATGCTAAGTGAACTAGATTTGTGCAAGACTGAAACTAGTAACATGGCTGAGTTAGAAAATAATTCAAACGTTGCGAGTAATGAAAAACTTGTTGATGAAATTGATGAGTTGAAAAAGAAAATAAATGCGCTGAATGCTAAAAATGAACAAAGCGCAATAGATAAACATATTTTAGAAAATGATAAAGTATTACTTACAAAAGAGATAGATGATCTTAAACATAGCTTACAGTTGAGATTAGGGGAGATTAAAAAATTTGAAATCGAGAACAATAATTTAAATTTCAACGTATCGGAGCTAATAAAGAAGGTTAAGGAATTCGAAAATAAGTATGAAAAGCCGACTACGACTACCACTACTGAGGAGACTTGCTCAACGGCTACCGATGATAAAAGTACAGTCGATAATTTAATATCAGAAAATTTGACTTTAACTACTAGGATCGATGAATTAAATGGTAATTTGAAAACATTGAACAGTAGTATGACTGAAATTTTGGCTGAAAATGATACTCTTAAAAATGACGCTAAAACTCAAATGCAAAAAATCGTTTCACTTGAGAAATCAATATCAGAAACTGAAAATGTGGTCAAACAATTTAAAACTATTACCAAAGATGTCGTTGCTCTTAAAGAAGAGAACGAGAGACTATTACGTTTGAAAGAAACTCTAGAAACGGACCTTTTTGCTGCCAATAACAAAATTACTAACCTCGAAGAAGAATTAGGAAAATTGGTATCAGATCTCAACGAAAAGGATATCACGATTGATAAACTACGTGGCAATGAAGGGACCATAGAAAAGTTACAGAAAAATATATCGTCAAAAGCTCTGGAAATAGAGGCCTTAAACACTGAATATAAAAAATTGAATGACAAACTCAGTAAAACGACTGATAATTTAAATCGAAACCAAGATGAGTTAAGTTCATTACATGTGAAGAAGGAAGAAATAGATAAACATTTGTTTACGTTAAATGATGAGGTTAATCACAAGAACTCTGCCATAGCCATGTTGTCAGACCGTATTGAGAAACTAGAAAAGACGAACCACGACTATAAAATCTTAGTTGAAAAGAAGGAAAAACAAATCAAAGATCTGAACGAATCACTTGCCGATCTTACTGATAAGCTAAAAGCAATTGATACGACACATCAAAATGACGAATACAATAAATTGATCGACCAATTAACTGCAATTGGAAAACTAAGTTACGAGTTGAATCAACAACTTGAAAATAAGCACAAGGAAATTAACGACTTGGAACACAAAATGGAACAGTTTGAAAAAGCACATGTTGAGTATCAAAATATTGTAGAACAATCGCAAATTGAGAAAGCTAGTCTCATCAACCTAATTAATTTGAAGCATAACGAGAGCTTACAATATCACAATGAAATTCAAAGATTAAACCTTGTTATACTGGAACAAACGGAGAAACAGAAAAAAATGGTGCAAGAAATGGATGCGATCGTGCAAAATAAAACTACGAATTGTTCGAATTGTGACAACATTAAAGCGGCCCTCAAAGAAAAAGATGAAAAGATCGCTATTTTGAATGAAAATATGCAAGAGAAAGAAAAACTTAAAGCAGATCTTAAGATTGCTGGAGAGACTATCAAAAACTTGACCAAAAAGTGTGAGAATTTTGACAGCGGTCTAACGAATCAACAAGAAATCATAAAGAAATTGACTGTAGAAAATGCGCAGGTATTTAATCTATTTTTTGGATTTCTTGCCAAATATCGTAGTAATCAAACTTCTAATCGTATTATTATCGTTTCAGTTGTTAGAAGAAGAACAGAATTCGTCGAAAGAATTGGAACGTTTGAGAGAACATTTGATGGAGATGGAAGAAAACTACACGCAAGAGTTGATGACGTCTGAACAAAAGCTTGCCGAATGTCAGATGAGATTACAGCAAGTAGAAGAGAAAGCTAAACATTCGTGTACCGTTTATACAAGCAATAGGTAAGTTAAGTTCTACAGAAAAAAAACTATATCGATAGTGACTAAGTTTGTAAACATTTTTCCATTTTCAGCATCCGAGCTAATCAAGAAGTGGAAACATATAAAAATCAAATTAAACTTCTAGAAAAGCAAAGGGAAGAAGTGCAATCCAAATTGAGCGACGCTGAGGACGCCAGGATCAGAAGTGAAGCCTCTCTTACCAACCTTCAAGTGGTATTAGAACAGTTCCAATTAGGTAATTATTCCTCACGCTATTTGAAATTCCAATAAATCGAGTATCTGACACAGTCTATGTAATTACCGAACTGGGAGTCAAAAACCAGTTTTTACATTTCATAACCTTTTTCGTATGAATATGAACTCGCTAGTCATTATCATTTTAAGCTCAAATTATTCAATTCTAGAGAAAGAAAGAGATGTATCCGCTGCTACGGAGAAGTTAAAAAAGAAATTGGACGACATGAAATATATGAACAATAAACAAAGAGAAGAAATAGCCATATTGAACTCAAAGTTGGACGAATCATTGGCAGGACTGCAGGCGGCGTCCAGACTAGGTGACCAAGTCGAATCTAAAGCGGCACAAATAAATGATTTAAAAGAACAAGGTAAGTTAGTATTTTTAGATTACATTTGAAATACTGATTTTTTTTCAATTTATTGTAAATAATTTGTTGACAGTTTAAATATTTAGTAAAGCACAGAACGATTATATAAAATCGTTTTTTGTAATGTAATGAGTGTTAATTTTTTAGTATGTAATGTGAGTACTTTAGCATCGACCTCTGACTAAATATCAGCTGGTAATTCTGGGGTTGTTGCGCCCAGACTATCAGTTGGTATGCAGTTAGACGTCGAATATCTTCAAACTCATACTCGATAGACACACGTAAGTTTTGTAATAATTTAGTTTGTTTTATATTGTAGTTGTCAATAGTGTTTCGCTTTTACGTGTGTCTTTTAGTGATTGTTTTGTTGAATTTTGTTTTTTTTTTGCTTTTTTGTGTCTAGTTTTGATTACTCCTGAAGTTGTAATTGTAACTTTACCAGTTTATTAATCATGATTTTAAATTATAAATGTTCCTTTGATTTTTTTAAATTATTCTTATAAACTGAACTAAAAGATTGTTATTTCAAGTAATTCCGTCAAGAAGCTTTTGCCTACTTCAGTCTAATCTCATTTGGTAACTGTGAGGCTTTATCACATCGCGGCCGTCGCTGATTTGACCAATGGCGTTTGACCAATTTGTTGGTCTATACTTGCCAAATACATTGTCATGTTGGCAGACAGTGCCGCGATGGACTCAGATTACCATGTGGGGTTTGACTGCAGGTTCGGCTGCACGTCGTGATGTCCTGTGTTTATTATTTTATTTTGCTTCGTTGTAACTTTATAATGGTCAATATTTTTACATTTAAATTATATACTTTATGCTGAAGCATAAACTATTCTATATTTTATTACATCAGAACGAGACTGTTATCTTTTTAATAAAGTTTAGTTCCTTTTGTTATTTAAATAAATGGCAAAATATTGACTTTGCATCGTTTTCATTTTACACCTGTATTGTATAGTCTTGCAGCACATTTTTTTGTTTTGATGTAATTGTTTAGTTAAAACCTTGACTATTGTAATTTATTTTGACGAAAAACAAATATTTCCAACGAAATACTCAATACGTAGTCATGCTTTTTGTCTGTCGATATAATTACAATGTCAAATAGTAATGTTTTATGTACATTTTAATTCCCTTAGTAGTATTGTAGCAGAAGCCTTCAGTAGAGCATCATTGCCTCTGAGTATTACTTCAGGTACTGGTGGAATTGGAAAATGGAACCAGCATCGTTATCACTTACGGTCTTTTTTACATTAATCTCAAGGCTTTATTACCGAAAAGCTTCTTAATTGTTTGGTCGAAAATAAAAATGTCTGGTTCGTGGTGTAGCACACCATCTGACCTACATTTTAATTGATAAATCTAAGGTTAAGACTTTATCAATTATTTTCATTTCCTGACCTACTCTATCAATTCCTGATTCCTAAACATTTTTAAAGGCCCATTGGGTTTAAATAATGTGGGTACTTTGATAACCAGATCTATAGTTTTGACCAAAGAATCGAAGCTTGTGACTGTCAAAGTATAATTTGTATGGCTACCGTCAGTGGTGACGTCAGCTGATCCCCTCCCAGTGGCTGAATAATACTTTGAGGTCGTGTTTGCATTCTCATCGTGCTGAAAGAACGAGCATCGACGCAGTAGTACCGCATGGTAAGAGTAGACTGTAGAAATAAATAACTCGATGCCAAAATATTTTTTAGTTTGCCATTTGGACTACAAAATGCACTCTTGATGTTTCATTTGAATTGTAAATATTTTACAATGTAGATACATTTGTAAATACAATAGATAAAATATTTTATTCAGTATGCTTCTATATTAAGATATGCATATGAAATAAGTGTCATTTAACACACATAGTCATAATTAAGGTCCTAAAAGTTATTTGACTTCTAAAAGGTCAACTATTGTGATAAAAACAATCAATATTTTTAAATCTATGTATCGAGGGTACTTGTAAATAGTTTAAAGAGATTCCCTTAACCAATGTCCTCAGTGAGACTCCTGCAGACATCAGTGGCGATGGCGGAGCAGCGTTACTACAACGCGGTGTCCAACCAACAGGACAAAGTCGACAAAAACTTGGTCAAGAACCTGATCATTAACTATGTGGTGACCGGCGCTCACAGTGTTATTAACAAGTGAGTTATTATTCATTCTATAAGCGGGTTTCTATCAGGAGAAAGAAATTGATTTAGTGAAAGTAGACGAACTTATAGACTCGTTTAATAAATCTTACTTCGAGGAGTAATATCTTTAAATGTTTCATTTTCCAGAACCCAGGTCTTGCGCATTCTGTCTACAGTGCTAGACTTCAACCAGCAAGAATGTGAGAAGCTAGGTCTTGTCAGGTCGACTACAACCACTGACAGTTTAGCCGCAGAATTCGTCAAGTTCCTGCAAAACGAATCCAAACCTCGACAGCAATTACCGATTATGAATCTAGCACAATCTAGAAGTACAACGCCTACGTCTAGAAGAAGTTCAACTATGGGTGAGTGAGATCTTCTAAGTTAATAATTATTTCCTTCTTTAATTTCTTTAATAATCTTTAAACTACTCTTAGTGGGACACAAGCAGCGGGGTTCATTAATGCTTCATCTGATTTAATTGAATACCAGTATATTATGTTGCTAGTTTATTTTTTAATCTCTCCAGGTCCCCACCCAATAATAGATACAGGTCATAGAAGAAATCCTTCCACCGGTTCTAACAATGTGTTATTCCAAAACCTGGACGGGGATGCTATGTCCCAGGGGTCAACTGACTCTGAGCCGAGGGTAGTGAACTTCGGGCACCTAGAGACAGGGGTCACGCAGACCAGGACCAGCGAGAGTGCGATACTGAAACATGTGCTTAAAGATATGTGATATACGATCTTATGAAAAGAAAACAGAACTGGTTATCAAATGAGTTGAGGTTATATGTCAGAACCAAATGAGTCTTGAATCTTAGTGGGACTGACCTCTATAGAGTACTGGACAGGCAAGCCTTTGCATTTCATGTCTATTTGATTTTCGCCGTTTTGGCGCTGAAGAAGTATGTTATTTACAAGGTTCGTAATTTTTGTCTGTGAGATTTTTTTACCAAGTCTAACCTTAATAACCGAGAGTCCAAGGGACCGGGATATTGGTCTCGCTTATAGAGGTTTCTCTCTAATCAAGCTTTTCGTTTATGAAGGTTGTCTATCGGGACCAGAGAATGACTCGCTTATCAGATTTGACTGTATAATGAATGAAATATTTAATTTTCTTTAAATCTTTAATAAAATAACGCTACATTGTCTTAAAAGATTGTTGTTTTTTTTAATAATTTAAAAAATACTGCAGATTAATCATTAAAGACTCACTGATTTTTGTAAATGGATAGGCTAGATTTTGTGTCTTTCTTTTCGCCATTTTGGCGCTGATGGCGGATCATTTCCAAGCAATCGCCTATCCATTTATAGAGATTAATGTATAGAAGTGACAAAAAAGAACTAAATGTCAGTTTGTTTTTGTGAATATTAAACTTTAGTATCAAACAATAAATGCAAGGGCATATTTCATTGTAATACTATTAAAAATGTTTTATTTCTCTGTTCGCAAACAAATGACTATTTTGTATGAATTGAATTTACTTTAACAATGTTTTTATTGATTAATCTGGCAATATCACTTTTTTTTAAATTTTCATATCAATTCAATTTTTTTTCAAATAATGTGTTATCCTATTCTATCTTGAAGTCGTTTGATTTTTTTTATTTACAATGAAATCAAAAATAAATTAAACACATTTATAATTAAGACGTGTATTTAACATTTTAAAAGCAATACTTATTCCATAATCTTTTAAATCTTATTTAAGCATTATGGTCTTCATTTTTTATCTATAACACATTAAAATTAACAATTATAGACCTACTAGGATAACTGACCTGTGGGCTTACCCAACATGCTTTTCGATCAGCGATGTCGCTGATGGAATCGACAAATTTGTATGAAACTGACATTGACATTCGATAAAATCATGTGATTGTCACGTGTCATCGAACGTCGATGTGTTTCATACAAATTCGTAACAGCTAGCATCCCCGTCAACTGTCAAAAAATCTTTACTATTCTGTATCTGTCTAGTTCTTTCTTTTATATTGTTTTCTGTGCCTAAGAAGGTGTTTTAGATTTTCTGTCAGACATCCTTATTAGCCAATATAATCACTATTTAACATTATTGGTCACTTTGGCCATTGTTGCCATAATTCAAATGTTTTAAGCTTGACAAATATCTTGTCTGCTCTGAACTAAGTGCGGGAGCGAACAAGATATTTGAAACGGCTCATTTATGATATTATAAATATGTATAAGTGTAATATAACAATATTTAAAAGCTTTAGAAATATTGTATTGTATTGTAATTATTTGTGCCTTATTTTTACGTGCATTTAGTATTTCCTTCTATTAAATAAATACCAGTATCATCTTAGAATTAAAAAAAAATATTTGACATTATTTTGTAAAATGGCGCGATTTTTTTTTTGACATTTCGATTAAATAGTTTTATTATGTTGATTATTTTTGCATAAAATTGAATAAAATAAATAAAAAATATTCTTGTGTATTTTGTATATTTTGTTATTTATAAATTTTTTGTAACTAAGTTCAAACGATGTGATTTATTTTAATTTTTTTTTTATTAAATTAAAAAACTATTTACCAGCGTATTTGCTTTTTAAATTGCCATTGTAAATTACTTTGCTCATATATTAAAATATTTTAAAATTATTTTAAATTTTTATTTTGTGAATATTGTTAATAAATTGTATATTGATCATTTCATTTAACAAAAATAAATAATGCTACATCAATTTTGTTGTTTTATTACCAAAGTTAATTTTCCCTAAAAATATGCCAAACTACGAAGTAAGGTAAATGTATCAGATTGTCTAAAAACAAAAAAGGCGATTTCTAAGGATATTGTAGTTTTCTCCGTAGATACTCGTATAAAGATATAGAAGTGTCTTCAAGGAGATTTTCAAGGGTTGAAATATTAAAAAAAAATTAAGGAAATTTTGTTCTAAACCCAGTCCTAGCTCGAGTCTTTGTTTTAGAGAATAAGCTCAAATGATAGTAGACTATATTTTGGAGGAAGAAGCCGCTGCTCCAGTGGCGCAATTGGTCAGCGCACGGTACTTATA
>QDHC01002989.1:4123-14433 GCA_013186455.1 Papilio dardanus tibullus
TTAAAGTAGGGCATGAAGAATATCTTCATTCGTTGCGGCTCTGTTGGTCTTTCTTGCATTTAATGTTTTTCACTGTTGGAGCAACTTTGACAATGACCACCATATACTTAGTGATACAATTGTACTGAATAAAAAATCGCTTTATTATTGTAGTTATGAATTGACTGAACATCATTTTTCTCGTACCTCTTGTTTCGACACAAACATTTGTTAGTAGAGTAGCTAATGTAGTGTGTCATTTATCTCTTGCGCGGACAGAGGCTTATTTTAAAAAGTTTCTTAATTTTGCATATTATTAGTCAAAAAAAAATATTTTGCAATTTCGCTATATGTGTTTTTTTTGTACATAATTTTTTAAAAACAAAATTAAATGTATTCTTGACTTAAAGTCGGTACTTAATGAGAAATGAGCGGAAATATTATTGAATTTTCGGAGGCCATCGCACGATCGCACGGCGGCAGGTGACGGTGCATGCTGTATTTTTTTTCTGGGAGTCAAGCACCCCTACTAACATAAAAGTCATGCCGATTACTTACCAATTTAAGAACATTCCGAAAAAAAAAACGTGAGTTTTCCCCATACAATTTTTTTTTTCTCCGAAACTATGGATTTTATGGATTTTTACAAAAGACTAAACGTTGTTAGGAATATCATTTTCTATCCTATGGTATTTGTTTCAGGTCGATTTTCTGACTTTGGTCCCCATGTCTACGTATTTTCTGATATCGACCAATATGCGCCGTCCCCTCGGTACATAAAGTCCTTGAATAACTTTGTGTCGTCATAAGAATAATGTTGCTAGGTTAAAGAAAATAAAAGTTGTATTATTTACATTCGTCCCAAAAAAAATATTTATTACCATAAAAGTATCAATAGCTGGGCTCATGTAACTACACAAGTTGTTAGGTTAGCTGGTATTAAATTAAAAAAAAATACTTAAAGTTATTAAAAATGTAAATGTTTTTTTATAAAAATATTTTTATTTTTTTGAAGTCTGTGTCCATGTCTGGGAATTATTATACAAAATATTATTAGTCCTGTACTAATTGTACTTTTTTAAAAAAATGAATGAATGCTGCAGCGTGGCGAGCGGTTCTTTAATCTCTATCAGGAAGAGGCCGCTAATCTCCACTAATCGCTTTTACTCGATGCGATGTTCACGCGCGACCGCCATGACTTTAATCATCCTTGGACACACGACGCTGACGCCGACGCGACGACTACGGACCGCTACGACGAAGATTCCCACGTCTAATACATCCGACAACAAACTCAACAAAACTAATTGAACCGTTACTATAACAGTGAGCGGTGGAGAACATGCAGAGCTACATGATACGCTCTCGCGCGCGCTTAGTTACAGGAAAGATCCTTACACCTCGATAACAACTTAATTTTCGCCCGATGTCACAAATAAACGATTGCAGTGGAATCATTTTGACTACCCTTCCATTCCTCAACAATGTTAAGTCGTTCCACGTGTTGCCGCTTTTGAAGCAGAACACGACCGCGACTTTACAAAAGTTTTAAGAAAAGAAGTAAGTGCTACTTATACTAAGTACATAATAATTTCCGTGTTTCATCTGATACGTGTGGTGTGGAGGCCAATTTCTAGTTCCTTCACCTTGTTTTGTAACCTTTACTTACTAATATCATAAAGAGAGAAGCTTTGTACTTTTACTTGTTTGAATTTTTATATTTATTGAAATAACTCAATAACTACTGGGCAGATTTAAATAATTCTTTCACCGTTAGAAAGCTACATTATCCCCGAGTAACATAGGATATATTATTTAATTCCACGCGGACAAAGTCGCGAGCAGTTGCTAGTAAGATAATAAGAAAGGTCGGCCAGGTGACGCGGATATGGCGGGGGAGATATTATATCCCCTTTCGATACAGCCCCAAGTCTGCTAATGAAAACGTATGCAATGCATCTACAGACGTTTGACTCATTGCAGCTCCATTATGCTCTAGTTAGCTATTGCAGCGGAGTCACGCCACTTGGCCGTTTCACATGTTTCTTATAAAAAGAAGGTCCGGGTACTATTTACTTAGTTCTTACTATTTCTTCCATAAGTGCTCGGGTCGTAAACGGCAAGTGTAGCGAGATAAGGCTCTTTTATCGAAGTAATCTCAATTAACTGTACGAAAGTCATATAGAGTCGTTAATTGTGTCAACATGTTCATGACGGTATAAAAAACGTGTGCGGCAGAGACGAGTCTCTGTAGCCTGTAGCTCTGCTCGCGAGCCCCGCGCGCTCCACTAGCCCCGCGCGCTCCACTAGCCCAGCTCGCCTGCGGGCGACAGTGCGACGCGCCTCCTCCAGAGCCTCTTGTAACGCCAGTTCTCCCCGTCTTGTGACCATCGCGCTCTCCAGAAATGGGACTAAAAAAGAAGTAAGTAATATTTATTACTAGCGACCCGCCCGGCTTCGTACGGGTGCAAAACTGATACCAAATACACTACAGAAAAACTGTGAACATTGTATATAACAGCCATACTAATAATAATTGAACCCGTGCGAAGCCGGGGCGGGTCGCTAGTTATATGTATATAACTTTTCCCCTTTAATCACTCTATCAATTAAAAAACCGCATCAAAATCCGTTGCGTAGTTTTAAAGATTTACGAGTAAGCATATATAGGGACAAACATAAAAAAGCGTTATTGTTTTATATTATGTAAGGATAAGGATAAATAAGTGGAGTATGGAAACATTGAAAAGGTCCAGTAATTATAACAACACTCCTCAGTGTGGTGACAAATGTAACCAACAAACATTAACTTATTCATTATTACTTAGATGATTAACAAATGAGCACGCTGCTCGCGCGACACCGGGGGGCGAGGTTGCACAAAGTATCTTTCTATTGGCGATATTGCTGATGGAATTGACATTAATGTATGAAACTGACAGTGACATTTGATAAGTCGTGTGCTTGTCACGTGTAAGATATCGAACGTCATCGTCAGTTTCATACATTTTCTCATACTCGAATACGTAATATAATATAATGGTAATAAAAATAAAAATGTGTACAGAAGTTTGTAACAGTACCTTCAAGACTTCAGTAAACAGATATCGTGAGGCACATGGCCACGCAAAGGCAAAGGGGAAGGAACGAGGCATGACAGGGGTATTAGGTTATTTGAAACACAACAACATTCTGGGGAAAAGTTTCTACTTCATCGAGATGAGGTCCAGTTAGTTGAGAGAAGAATTGAGGTTACCCAGGTAGGCTGAGCGCAGAGCAGCTGCAGGTGCCGCCACACTCGCAACCACCAGAAGTTAGATGGGTGCAGTTGTGCTGGTTGTAGCGGCACGCCGAGCTCGGCTTGGGTCAGCTGACACCGACTCCAAAAAATAAACCACACACCAAATATGGTCAACGGTCTTTATATTTTGTAATTCAGCTGTGTACCTATTAGTTACCAACTTGGTTGACATTATTGCTCAATACTGACGCAGGATTATGGATCTTTATTGCGGCTGCTAATCCCCGCTCGTTCGTTTTACTGCGCTCAATTAACTAATGTTGTGTCGCAACTTGCAACAACGCCCGCCGTGCGAGCCAACACGGGAATACATGTGCTTCTTGTTGCAGGATGCGGTCGTCGGAGGACGGAGTGTCATATTTTGAAATTGTAAGTAGTTATTACTCAAGCACTCGCTCGTTGCGGCTTGAATGTAACTAAGCACGATGTTTTCCTTCACCGTAAGAACCTTAACATCGGAAACGTGATTACAAGTCGAGTGTTAAGCCGCCGCGCCGCGCCGACGCTGTGAGCGCGACCACTACATTCGTCCCCCACTTAGGATGTAGTATCGGACAATCTGTCTGCGGAACAACTAACAGCTATTGTTTAGAACGTACTAATGTTGCTGTAATTTTTTATCGTCTTTTATTTGAATTTAATTAATTGTAGTTTAATATTTCTGTAGCTTTATTGGCAATACTTTATTGTATTTAACTGTAGATTAAGAACAAATTGATAATAGATTAAGTTAATGTGGAAAGGGTAAAAGAAAAAGCATCGTTTGTTTATGAAAAAAAATATTTCAAACATCAGTAATAAAGAATTATCGCAACCAACGTCCCTGACCTAAACATGTCAGGGGTACAAGAGGGCGGCATAGCGCCGTATTGCAAGCTCCACTTCATTACATCGCGAGAGACAAAGGAAATCACCTGAACATACACTGCACCTACAAGTAATACCGAAAACTTCTATAAAAATATTTATCCTTCAGAAGTGATTGAAAATGTAAGGAATGTTTTTCAGCGAATTAAATACTTATAGGCATATTTACTTAGGTTTATATTTCGTGATTGTTTTTAAAAAACAAACGTAATTAAGTACTTCAAAAGTGTAAAGTGGAGTATTTAAACATGAACAAACTCGTCCGTTCGGGACGGAGGAGATGAGAGGAGTGGAAGTGTTGGGTTCTGCGCAGTACAAGTTCGGGCGGTGGTACGAGCTGATGGCGAGCGCGGCCGGCGCGGCGCTGGGCCTGCTGAGCGGCGGCGGCCTCTGCTACAACCTGGCGCAGTTCGGCGAGCTCACCACCGCTTTCGTCGACCGCACCGCAAACCAGCATCATCTCTCCACCTACTTGCCTTTGACCACCCTATTCGGCGGCGGAAGGAGACTGTAAGTGGTTGTTTTACCCTCTACCTTAGTTACTTTCCTATACTTAATAAGTACTTGTTATATTGTACATTTCATAGTACGAATACATTTTGTACCATATTTAATAATGGCTTGCATTTCATTGAAAACCAAACGTAATATTTTGTTTTCTCAAACAAAAAATATAAGAAAAAAGTAAATAATCACCAGAATTGAACTCACAGTTTAGTGAGGACGAATGCGACGGAGAGTTTGTTCCGACTGACGTTTGCCATACTCACGATTACGATTAAAGCTTTTCAAGGAAAATGTTTCGAAAGTGACGCATAACATAACTGATTTAAATGAAAGAAAGAAAGAAATCGTAATAAATAAATCTGCATGTAAAATCTATTTTTTATCGGCGAAGCAGTTTAATTCGCACCGAGGTGTGCGTGTGCGTGTGCAGGGTGAACGCGTCGCACGAGGAGAACATGGCCGCACTGGAAGAGGACGCGCGCGCCACCTGCATCGGCTGCTTCGTGGCCATCATCATTTCGCTAGTGCTATGCAACACCTCCGTCGCGCTGCTCGGCTGGAGCGCCGCCAGACAGGTGCTAGCTTATACCCCTCTTGTCGGCATGACTTTACATAATCTCAAGATTATTTCTATCTATTTATTTCGTTCTGTTCTCGTTTGTGTTGTAGATAACAAGAATACGAATGCTCTTCCTGGAGGCGGTGATGCGGCAAGACATGGCGTGGTTCGACCTTGACACCGACTTCAACCTGGCCTCCAAGATGTCAGAGTACGTTCCCGACAGTCAGGCGAACCTCCTACTGAATGTTATGCGAATGGACTGCAAAAGACGCGCCGCCGCCAGCGCTGGGGACTAATTCCTCTCTGTTTGAAAACGTTTTAAAACAAGAACTTCTGAAAATAAATTTTAAAATCCTTTCGGAAATGAGCAATTGCTCGTTTATGCTATTTGTGCACTACAAATTCAGGTTCGGCTCCTGCGGCACAATCTACCCTGAGACTACGCATGCATAAAGGGTGGCGTAATATTGTAATGAAAAAATATAGTGGCACTTACCAAGTTGATGCACTGTTTCACCGCCTGCAGGTGCCTGCTAATTCTGTCAGAGTTAGTGAAGTCAATAATGCTCAGTCCAATAATCAATGATGCACCGCTTCCCTTAACCGCGAACGGAAATAGCTATCGAAAACCTTCAGCGACCCAGCACACTGTCCATACGTTCCGGCCCCGACTGGTGACCGACGACCCAACTCCCCGCACACACCGCGAACCGAGCGCTCAGCCTTGTGCGGAGAATAAAAATCGTCGCTCCTCTCCCTACTCGTACATTAGCCTGGTTCCCGTCAAATTCAAATGTTGTTCGATATTATTTACAAAGCAAAGTGCGCATCTGTACGGAACGGTATTTATTAATACATCATTAAGAATTATATTCAAATTCAGAGAAGCCGACAAAGAAATATTCTATTACTACTATCGTTACTTTCAAGTTTCATAGTGTCGACGAAGGAAGGATTGTTTTTAAACTGCTGTGACACTTATAATCATACATATAACATATAGTTGTCTCTGTTGTTGTCAAAGAAAACGTAAGGGGGGGGGGCAATATGTTAAAAGACAAATGTTAGTGCAGTGGAGATAACATTAAAGGTTAAAGCGGTATTTGTTTCGCGCGGCGCCGTGCCGTAGACAACGAGGTACGCCCCAACGGCTGCCTTTCTCTCGCATTGCACCAGCGCTCGTGATGAACAAGTGTAAATCGTACTTTAGAGTTTTACACTTTGTTCAAAGAAGGATATACCTAGGAACCTGATGAAGCTGAAAGAGGGCATGGGCGACAAGCTGGGCGTGATCGCCAACCTGGTGGGCACCAGCGTGCTCTGCATCAGCCAGTCGTTGAGCGTCGGCTGGGAGCTGACGTTGGCCTGCATCACCGTCATCCCTTTCGCCGTCGCCGCCTCTGTCATCTTGTCCAACGTGAGTCCCCTCTCCGTCGCTTGTCCTCGTCTGTCTAGTTACTAGTTGCCAGGTGTTGCCAGGTGTGAGCTACACATCTTTTCAATCATTTTTTTCATTTACTTAAAATTAAAAATTGATACCCTTCCGTTTAATATTTTATGATGATGCGTTGCGATTGCAGTACCAGACGCGGTCGATGGCGCGCGAGATGGCCGCGTACAGTCGTGCCGGCAAGCACGCCGAAGAGGTACTCAAGTCGGTGCGCACCGTCGTCGCCTTCGCTGGCGAGCGGGTCGAGAGCGACAGGTCAGTCTCGACGCATCACGAATTCTCCCATAGGCTAATTACAACTGGCCTCTGTACCACACCAAAATGAATTTCTAAGATCGGCGGAAACACGATAATGTAAACATATTCACTGAGGTGACGTACGACGCGTGTTGTACCTCTACATGTCTGGTCGGTGCCTACTCGTATGATACGCTCAAAGACAATGGCGCCGTTGATTTGGTTTTCTTGACAACTTCCTGAATAATTTTGGATCATACAATTTTCTATTATTGTTTTGTGGCATCTTTGTTAAACAATTCATCAGCAGAACTGTTTTTAAATTTCATATATCTTTATTTTAAACCCTTCTAGAACATGTTTACAATTAAATTAAAAAAACAAAAAATTAAACATCAGCAGAACTTAATTCATTTAAATCGTTAACCTCGTGCCCGGATAAGTAAATTAAACGAGATTTATTAAATTGAAGTATAGTAGAAATAGTTGTACGACGTATGCTACAGTAGCAGAGTCGGTCAGCGGCCAGATCCGATCTACACCTCACTTGGGAAACACAACTACGTATCCCGGAGCGTAGACGAGCAATGTTGTAGACAGTGAAGCGACAGGTACCTGGCGCTGCTGTGGCCGGCGGAGCACGCAGGCCGACGGCGCGGTTTACTGACGGGCGTGGGCACCGGCGTGCACTGGCTGCTCACCTACGGCATGAACGGTATCTGCCTCGCGTACGGCACGCGGCTGGTGCTGGCCGACTCCGACCGCCCCGCCGAGCACAGGAAGTACGTCATCGGAGTCTTGTTCAGCGTAAGTGCTATTAGAGGTGCTTACATTCGATGATGGACGGCTTTGAAGATGACTAAGACGGAATGAAACTGCTGTCGTTACAGATTCTGTTCAACGTGTACATGGCGACACAGTCGGTGACGTTCTGCGCGCCGCTGGCGGAGGTGTTCGCGGCGGCGCGCGGCGCGGCGGCCAGCGTGTTCCCGCTGCTGGAGCGGCGGCCGGCCATCGACTGCCTGGCCACCGACGGGCTGCAGCCGCCGCAGCTGGTCGGCGACATTCGCCTCGAGGGCGTCCACTTCAGCTACCCCTCTCGACCGGACGTCAAGGTGCTTCTTATATTACTATCGAATTTACTTTATTTAACAGACTTAGTTCACCCCGAGCTTTGTTACCCCAATCGTTAATTTCTGTGGTGGCCGTTGTATTTAATAAGATAACGATAATTCAATCGTTCTTGTGATAATGTCAAATTATCGCCGGCGCCCCACGCGACAGTCTGGCGAAAGTATTATGTTCGTGACGTATCTATAATAAGTGACTTGTGTCTGAAGTGTCGCGGCTAGCAGTGGGTTTTGTGTGCGAGGTATAACAATTATATTTACGATCGTTGCATTGAAAACTTCTGTTGTAGTTCGCTCAAATAGAAGTTCATGAAGTACGAATTTAATTCCACTATGAACCTGTTCCTTGCGTACAGAGTTTAGGATCATGAAGAGCGATTCAGTGTCCGGTGAATTTAAATAAATGTTTAGATTCTGCAAGGGTTCTCACTCCATGTGAAAGCGGGCGAGTGCGTGGCGCTGGTGGGCTCCTCGGGGTGCGGCAAGAGCACAGTGCTGCAACTGGTGCAGCGGCTGTACGACCCGCAGCGCGGCGCCGTGCAGCTCGACGGCCGCGACGTCAGCGCGCTCAGCCTGCCCTGGCTGCGCACGCGCCTCGGTACGTCCGCGCACTACGCACCTACAATACACACGCAAACCGACGTAATCGAAACAAACAAAATGTTATATTGTTTCATTAGTGTACAAGGGTTAATCCATGTACAAGGTGTTTTAGGAAAGAGAAAGGGATACAAATGTCGATGACGCGTGACAACACTAAGCTAAGATATAATTGTGTATATTTGCGCAGGCGTGGTGGGGCAGGAGCCCGTGCTGTTCCGTGGCACCATCGCAGAGAACATCTCCGTGGGCATGGCCGCCGCCGCGCACGCAGACGTGCGTCGTGCTGCTGAGCTCGCTTACGCGCACGATTTCGTTTCGCGCCTGCCCGATGTGAGCCCCCGCCACTGCTACGAATACCAACATACCTCGATCGCTTATTTTTCGTCGTAAACACTACATCGCAATTAATTTGTTTGGGTACGGTCCGCAGGGCTACGACACGGTGATAGGCGAACGCGGTGCGTCGCTGTCTGGCGGGCAAAAGCAGCGCATTGCGATAGCGCGCGCGCTCCTGCGCCGGCCCACCGTGCTGCTCCTGGACGAGGCCACCTCCGCGCTGGACCCGCGCTCGGAGCGCGCCGTGCAGGCCGCGCTCGACCGCGCCAGCGCCGGCCGCACCACGCTGGTCGTCTCGCACAGGTCACACTCGCCCTCGCCTTCTTTTCTCACCACTAATATATCTGTCATGAGTTAGGTTTTCCGCAGATTCTTTGCAATCGACGGATGGGGTCGTCGCGATAACTTATCTTGTAGTTGTTATTTGGATTCAATTATGAAATAAATGTTGGTCGAGGCAGGCTCTCGACTATTGTGAACGCCGACCGCATCATCTGCATGGACCGCGGCGCCATCGTGGAGCAGGGCACGCACAAGGAGCTCCTGGATGCCAAAGGTGGGTTGGCTTTTCGCCCGCTCTTATTTCCGCTTTTACTCTTACTTCGGCGAGCATTATGTATGCTCGCCGCAGTCGACAGACACCCTGACTAAAGTGGTTATGTGTATATATTGTGTTTTGTGCATTTTTTTTCTAGTTTGCTATGTTTAATTTAGATATACTACTGTCTTATAAAAATAGCATATAAGTTTTAATGGTCAGCGAATAAAGGCTTTTATTATTATATTATATATTATGTATGCTCGCCGCACTTCAACTGTTATCGCGGCAGATGGAAACGATCGTCTCGAACTCTAAGGCTGGCGTTGCTGAGGTCCGACGCCTCCCGCGTCTCTGGAAGCTCGTGGTGAATAGTAATTAAATACGGAATAATACGTCACCTCCCCAGGTTTCTACTACAAGCTGGTGACGACGAGCAGCGACAACCGAGAGCCGGACGTCATAGAAAGCGTGCCAGAGGAGCCCCCCGGCGGGGAGCCCGCCACGCGCGCCCCTAGGCCGCCGCACGCTGCCAAAGGTACGCCTGTAGGCCGTGTGCTGAATCTAGTTGAAACCTCGGAAACGGAGCCAGCTCTGAAGCTTACCACTTATTGTAAACATACCGTGCCTTCTTAATGTTTTAATTAAGAAAAACAAAATAATATGTATCTACCTGTTGAATTATTATTATCCTAAAATTAAAAAAAAACAAATATAGATATACAGTGTTAGTTATGCTTATATAAATAGTGGTCGGGGAAGCGGAAAGGCTGAGCGCGCGCAGCTCGGCCGGCTCGGCC
>QDHC01002990.1:0-25276 GCA_013186455.1 Papilio dardanus tibullus
TTGCCAGTTTCGGCATAACTTCCAGAGTAGCTATTGGAATCGCTGCTTGCAATAGATCCATCTCCACCAGCAGCCGCAGTACTTCCAGAGTTTCCGCTAGTCTTGCCTACTAAAATGCCTAGTCTTCCTCCTTTTTGATTACTATAGCCTATGTCAAGATAACTGGAGCCTGTATCAACATTCTTTGCGTATGAATTATAGTTTTGACTTTCGGAATACTGTTCTGATTGACTACTCTGGCTAGAATAGCTGTTACTTTGAGAATTTGAATAGCTGTTAGCGGAATTTTCTACGTTTCCACCAGAGTAAGTTTCGTAAGCTTCGTTTTCGCTCGTGGAAAAACTTGATGATTCGCTTTTCGAACTGCTCGAAGAGTAACTTTCTTCTAAATCTTCGTAACTGTCACAGATTTCATTTCCGTGAATGTTATGTAAAGATGTCTGTAAATAAATGAATTTTATAAATAAATTATTATAGTATTATTAAAAATTAACTTATTAATATATCTCAAATTATACTTTTACATTTAACTTGTTTCTAACAACGTAATAAATAAACTAGTCTCGTTGCAATGTTCCCGTTGATTCGAGAACTTTTTTCAAGTTACTTTCACATTGTTTTACGTTGTTATACAATCTTTTTTGGGTAATACAAATAATATTTTAAATAATATGCATTTGTACAAATTAAAAACGGCATCTATTTTGAATCACGTAAATCAGATCAGAACTCGCTGCGTAATTCTTGTACATACATAAAAAAAACATTCACTTGATAACCTCCTTCTGTTGGAAGTCAGTTTGAAATCTTAATATACTGATAAGAATTTATATTTTAAAATTAAATTACTATTCACTATCGACATTTAATTATGAATAATCAAAAAATTTTTTTTTATTATTATTTCTTAATTAATTTATTTAAAAATTAAATCTTACCATTAACAGAAGAATAACTATTGGTTGCCACATTTTGCAAATGGTAATTTGCTACTTAATAAAACAAGTAATTTGTTAATCATTTTATACTAATTATAAACAAAACATAATATATTTCACCTGAACAAATAACTATTGATGCAATTAAAAACAATAGGTAACTCTTTTTTTAACCTTTAATTATGCAGGCAAAATAAATTAGTATATAAAATATAGCCCTACAAGGGTATTTTGGCACTTTTTTGACATTGACAGGGGGCATACAAAGTTTTAGCGGTAACAATAGGTAAACATTTCCTAACTTCTTTCAAACTCCCTCAGCTGCCTTTCCCTGATTGGTTAAAATGTGACGCTGTCAAGATGACATTGTTAGTTCACATATTTTCCGAGTGCCATAATATCCTTGTAGACCTATACAGTGCATTCGTTACATAGAACGAAGATAAAATGATATTTTGACCTCTAAGTAAGATAGTTTGACACATGGTGACAGACATATTTAACAGTGGTAGAGTCCGCTTTAACATCTTCGCACGAATTGTCCGGCTCGCCCCCTGACATACCACACACACAGAAGACAGGCGTCAAATGGAAAATATTCCATGTTTCGTCTGAAAAGGTGCTGGAGGACTAATTTTAGTCCACTTTCTCTTCCTATTATTTTCTTATAAGGAAATGATGGGAAGGGGAAGTGGATTGGCGGGGGAGGGGACGCATAGCAGGAGGATTTATCCTCTTGCTGTGCGTCTCCTCTTCCATAGATTACGGGTAGGCAATGTATCTGCAGATGTCTATGGTCAGCGGTCTCTTCACTGTTTCGGCTAATACATACAGCTGGAGTTACCAGGCCATAAAATCTCAAAAAAAAAAAAAAAACATACAGCTGGCCTCTTGTTCGTTTGCTACTTTATAATGAAAAAAAAAACATCCGAATATCTTTTAATATTCTAAAAACTAAATAATCATTGTTTATAGTTTAATTCTTATGTATTACACAGTGTAATTGGATAATATCCTTGGTAAAAATACACAATAAATTCTTGAACAAAATTAATCAACAAACATCTCTTTTGAAGAAAAATAGAAGGACTCTAATAATTTTAGAAGAGAAATGTGATAATTGTTAAGTCTTATTTGGGGTAAAAATAAGAGCTGATTATAATTATCATAACAATGGGTTTTCAAATTAATAATGTAATTAAGGTTGAGAAAAAACATTTGTTCATTGCAAACCTTGAAAAGTCCTAGGTCTTTAACTTTTTACACATCTATGTAAACTTTATTTATATATTTAAAATTATTTTAACAGATATTTAATAAGCCTTTATTATATTAACAATTAATTATTTTATAATAAACATATACAAATAGTCTGGTTTCATTTCTATTGATGTAAGTCAACGCCATCTAGATGCAAATAATAATAAGGTACATAACCTCAAAAACAAAAGTCAAAGATAAAGTTTTAAAGATGTCACAAAAACAATACATTCACAATATATTGAAGTAATTAAAATAATATTTTATACAACTGTTTATTTGCATTATTTTTATATAAAAGGCTTAATTCTTTATAATTAAGAATATATTAAAAATTAACTAAAGTGTATTTAGACGTATTTAGAAAAGATGAAGAAAGTATTCCTTGCGTTTATTTTAATAGTAAGTTGACAATTTTTCGTATTACCATATGGCTTCATTAGACCGAGTTCGCGATAAAAACGAACTAAAGCCTTGAAACCACCAGAGGGTCTACAAATACTTTTCGCTTGGCAAAATCGCTGATGGAATCGACATATAATTATGTATGAAACCGACAATGACATTCGATAAGTCATGTGATTGTCACGTGTGAGATATCGAACGTCATTGTCAGTTTCATACATTTTTGACGTTCGCTATAGATTTCGCTTCGCTAGTTCGCTTTGTAGCGAATGTACTTTGGCTGACCCCCCAGGATAGTATTTTAGTCGAGTAGCAAGTAATTTAGTAACTAAACGTGTACGAACGGCAACATTTTAGTAGAGTTGATTAGTATATCGGTTAAGATAAGTTTGATTATTCTTTTTAGGTTACTACTGTTGGAACCGTATAAAACATTAAGCATTTAAAAGTGTTTTTTTTCTGTTTTCAGACTTTCGTTATTGTCAATTCAAAACCAGGTGAGAAACACATAATTATTATTATTCAATATCAATATTATACAGAGAGAAACTTTGTATTTTTGTTTGTATTGAAATAACTCAAGAACTACTGGGCTGATTTCAAAAATTCTTTTACTCATAGAAAGCTACATTATCCCCGGGTAACAGGCTATATTTTTTTATTTCACGCGGACGAAGTCGCATCCAACAGCTAGTTATTTAATATTATTAGAAGTGATGAGTAGCCCTTTTAAGGATTGCACTATAAAGATAAAGTTGAGAAGTAGAAGAAAAGACTTTTGTATTTGGTTACGAAAAGTAAGAGAAAAATTATTTGATTAAGAGTTCGACATTCACACAAGAGACATTCGATCAATTATCTCGGGAAAACGGCAACATAACGTCCTATGTTTTCAAATATTGCGAAGGCACTATAATGTACGAGTAATACAGGCCTCGTGCGGAGGGTCCCAGTGCCACAGCAGATCCCGGGACCCTCACAGTCGCACTAGAAGAAGGCTACCGAGTTTTTAGTGACTAGAAATCTCACATTACGATGTCTTTCCCTTAAAAAGCAGGGTATATTTTAAAGATTTCCTCCTCGATACAAAAAATGACCAATAGACAAACAGTGGTTTTTAATGAAATGTTATCTCTAAGTTCAAATTAATTGTAATGTCATATTCTTTCAGCTCCTACGCTGGGCGCAATCTTAGGAAGTGAGTAGTATTAAAAATTGGGTGAACACGACCAAATGGACGCTGCGAAGAACTAAAAGTTATTCTATATTACAGGTTTACTCGGTAATGATTCAAAATGTACGACGACACCTCCGCCGGATTGCACCACAACACCACCTCCATGCGATGACAATGATAATAATGATCCTGATACTGACAAATAAATAAATAAAATAAAATAAAAAAATAAAAATAAAAACCTCTTTATTGCAATCACAAAAAAATACAAGGTTAAAAACTAAGAAAACGATATACAAATTATTTTACGAAGGCAATGGGCTACAGGCTCAGCTTGTTCCACAAGGACAATGCCATGCAGTGCTGATTTTCAGCCTGACCCGTGGGGCCGCGCTGCACTCGTTCATAGGCGCCCAGGTACAACAGGAAATAAATATTAAAGAAAATAACAGAAATTACCAATAGACAATAAAGTGACACACTAGCTCTATTTACCTATATATACATAATTAAACAGGTTATAAGTTTACTTGTGTAAGAAGTGTAAGAAGTGAAATAATTATTATTGACGCGTAAAGCCTTGTTCGCGCCAGGATAGTATTTTAGTCGAATAGCAAGCAGCATTTATCCGAACAAAGGATTTACTACTGTTCGGACTCGTTTAAGCCTAAACCTACGCACTAGGGTAGTAATTTAGTAACTAAACGTGTCCGAACAGCGACATATTAGTAGAATAGATTAGTAAATCCTTTGTTCGGATACTTGCTACTCGCTACTCGACTAATTACTATCCTAGTGCGTACAAGGCTTTAGTGACGTAAGTCAAACGCGCCTTTATTAAACAAGCAACATTCATAATGATTGTATATTTATAAGTAAAATTATTTATTAAACTTTTTCGTTTTATTTTAATAGACATCTAAAGTACAGATTAAATATAATGAAGCAAAGTCAAAGACAGTAATTTTGTTTGTTTGTGTCCAAAAATAAGACCCAAACTAATGTGAGGTATCACATAGTATTGTGGCGCTCCAAGCGTATTTTCGGTGAACTAATTTTTCATACGTCCCAGGCAAAGGCTTGAGACGTGATGTTATTGGTTTAAAGCCGTAAAGTGATGCACACACGACATACGTATGACGTAGTCTAAGTAATTTTTTGTCCCTCAACCGTATACGCTATAGTTCTATATATTTCTCTTTGTACGCAGTGTAGTGATTACAGCGACATGGTTATTCTAATAGACCAAGATCTCACGACGTTTTTATCTTCCTACTTAATAGTATAAAACCTACAAGTTTTTGGGTTGCGGTTGGTTTCGGAGATATCAGCCAGCAAAGTTGGAAATTACCTTAACCTTACTTACGTTAAAGTATAAAGATCTATTTTTATATATGTTGTTACTGAGAATTTAAGAAGTCTCCTCCTCCAATGACGGACAATACAATAAAATTAAAATTTTGGTTCTGGGGTACAATGTTTGTCCCCAAGAATCAAAAGTCAGGATACTTGCTTACTCCTATGTATTGATGGGCAGACGACTCGAGTTTTTATCCGAAACGGATAAAAACCCGTATGATTAGGAAAACAAAGTATCGAAACGTTTTACTCCAATTTCCCCAGTATTGCTAGGGTCAATTCTTTTTTCCCTTTTTGCCATCAGATCCTGGTAGACCTATACATACGCGGAAGTACCAAATAATTTTGCATTCAAAAGTTGTTTTCATCATTAAATTAATTAACAAAGAATGTTAGATATAATTTTATTTTTGTTATTCTTTTATTCCTATCTCGTTTATTCATAAAAAAACATGTTTATGTTAAATTACGTTTATGAAATGACAGATAGTTTTTATCCACGTTATTGGTAAAAATCACGCCGAAAAGATAGAAATTATGAGTATTTATCCATTTTGAGTTTTTATCCGGATGAAATCCCAACACTACTCCTATGTAAAGAGTTGTACACTATTTGTCATTGCCACAATCACGTGCAATTTTTGGAATCTTATAATCATTTATTAATACATTAAATAACCACGATTTTGATTAAATATATCTATGTCGTGATTAACGTCATTTTTATATATTTTTTATTACTTCAAATGAATATAAATACAGCAAAATATTTCTTTCTAACTATAGTTTAAACAGTTGAAGTGTTTGAATATAACATTCACAACAACTTTATTTATTTTAAATAAATTAATAAAAATAAATCAAAATGTCGAAAATCAACTTGATCGTTGCCTCCGTTGTTGTATTGGTAAGTTTTTTTTTATTATAAAGTGGCAAACGAGCAAGCGGCTATCTGGATTCGCTGAAATAGCAAAGCGACCGCTGCCCATAGACATCTGCAATTGCAGATGCGTTGCCTACCCTTAATCTACGGAGGAGACGCACAACAAGAGGATAATACCTCTTCCTATGCGTCCCCTTCCCCGCCAAAACCACTTCCCTTTCCCATCATTTACTTATAAGAAAATGATAGGAAAGGAAAGTGGACTAAAATTAGTCCTCCGGCACCACACTCATCAGACGAAACATGGAATTGCTTCCATTTTGTCCCCTGTCTTAGTTTAGCATGATTTTGATATTATTTATTTCTAAATATAAAGATATTGACTGAAACTCCACGAGGTCCAGGCGCTAGATGAAAGGCAAAGATATAAAAGTCGTATTTATTAAGGCTCAACTTCTTTGAAGGGTAGCCTCTGCAAAGCCATTAAAATCCAAACGACACATCTGCTTACAGTTTATCTTTACAAAAAACTGATTGTAGATTAACACAAAAAAATAGCAAGAAAACAACCAAAGTAATATAACAATAGACAATTTATTTCCCGCTATAGACGTTATTTATCTCAAGATGTTACGAATCACTTTTCCAACAATAGATGGCGCTATTACCAAAGTTTAATAAAATAACCTAAAATTCTAATTAAAATCAACTTGTCTTCATAGATGGCCTGCGCTGCCTTCAGCCCCGCGCAAGCAGCATCTGCCCATGGCTCCAAGAAACGCGAGCCTTGTAAGTTATAAGCTTTTGAAAATTTTTTTCATAGGAAAGTTAATAATTACTCTAATTCTTTATCTCTTTTCAGCTGATATTCTTAAGAGACTTGAAGATTTGGCTAAGAAGATTGGTAAGTTAACTATGAAAACTCATTCGAATCAAGTCATATCTTCGTAAAATTAAAAAAAAGGATAGTCTATGGATCTATTTAACTTGGCACATACAGCAGAAGAGAACTCGTGTTGACGAAGTGCCAAGACAAACGTCCGGTTATATTTCACATCAGAAGTGTAATATTATTTTTTTCTTTTATAGAAAAGACCCTAGAAGACGCTAAGAGCAAGATTGAGAAGACAGGTTAGTAACTTTTGGTAATTTATAGTAGGTTTATGTTATTTGAAAGGCATAAAAAATAATTATATATTTTTAATTATAGCTAAGAAACTAGCATCCGAAGCTGCAGGTAATTTATATTATTTATTAGTACATTGTAGGTATTACCACAGATAATATAATATATTTTTTTTGTTTTTTTTAAACAGATGACGCACATGCCGCTATCAAGGAAGTCAGAGCCGCGTTAGAGTGTAAGTATAATAAAAAAAAAAGAAAAACCGTTCTAAATAAATAAAAAAAAACAATGTTTTAACTAATCCTCTAAATCTCTATTACTTACTATTCTAATTATTTAAAACCTTTCTAAGCGAGACAATTATCGAGATCCTTTATCACTTATCCAGGTTCGACTGTAAATTTTAATGTATTTCTTACAGCTGCTGGAAAACTGACAGATAAAATTGAAAAAGCTCTGAAAGGTACGTAGATAAAAAATCTATATAAAGCGATAAACTTTGTATTTTTGTATGTATTGAAATAACTCAATAATTGGGCCGATTTTAAAAATTCTTTCACTCATAGAAAGCTATATTATCCCCGAGTAACGTAGGCTATATTTTATAATTCCGAATAGCGAACAGCTAGTAGTTTCCAAAACTCTACGACTTAAGGTACTTCAAGAAGCGAGTCTATCTATTCCTTAAAGGCCTGCAACGCATTTGTGGTTCCTCTATTTTTTGCAAATGCCCATCTGCGTTGAAGATCACTTCTGTGATCCAGGGTTTACCCCCTTCTCTTACAAAAAAAGTAATTATTTTATTTTTCAGATTTGGAGGAAAAAGTTGAGAAAATAGTGAAGGACATTGCTGACAAGGCATAAATAAAACAATGTAACCATTGTAATGAATAAATAAATATTTTATTAAATAATTTAAATTATTTTATTTAAAATTACCTTAATTATTAGTGTAATAGCTAAATTATATATACATGACAAGACAATAACACAACATTCGTAATTACTCGTAAAAATAATAACTCAATAGAAAGGTTTAGTAATTTGGTAGAAAAATGTAAAATTTTGTAAAAAAAATAAGGCTCCTATGTAAACAATCATATATCAATTTTAATTTAAATTCATAATTTTCAAATAACACGTAAATTTCAAAACAAAATAATTTTGGTGGTCCATTTTTGGTTTGATACGAGTAGGGTTTCAATCTCGCATTGCGCGATTCCGCATTATCTTGGGGCATATATGACCGACACTGTATGCAGCCAGGGAAAACACTTGTTCTGTATCTATATTTATTGGGTACATAGATAATACATAAATAGCCGTAGTGGAAACAAAATAAAATACTTTCTTTCCACTCCATCAGAGTAAAGATTTTGCGTTGTATAAAATACCGCTAAACCGACTCAAGTTGTGCGATTCAGATAAACATAATAGTTTTAAGAGCAAGTCCTTCGTAAAGCAAGCGTCTGAATATAATAACGATATAATTTTAATAACATTTAACCTACTGAAGTTTACACACGCGTAGTCCGTATCTTGCTGCGGTATCCCGCAGTGCGGGATTGCAAACCCTAGATACGAGATATAGATATAAATTATTCTTTTTTAATAATTTCTTTCGCGACACACATTTTAAAGTCAAATTACTATGGAGCGCTCCCTCTACAGGGTGTCCCAAAATTCAACGATAAGCCAGTGCCAGTGCATCACCAGATCGGTACCTGCATAGGGAAAATTAATAAAAAAAAATCTAACTCTTTTAGTTTAAAAGTTATGTTAACTTATTTGAATTTAATTGCTCTTTGATACCCGACCCCATTCAAATACCCACTGTCTCTTGAGCTATAAAGATATCCCTGCTTTTTTATTTGTAATGGGTAGCTTAGTAACATAGCTAATAATTGCAGTTGAAAACGGGACCTAAATATCTGTAGTTTAAGTACAAAAATATAATTACTTTAATTGTTTGCTTGAAATTTTCGAATATTTTAACTTTTCATCAACTTTGTCATGCTGCCGTGAAAAATAAATGTATGGAGGGTACCGTGGCATGTTGTTACAAAAGTTGGCGCATCTCATCAAGATTCTAAAATGGTACAATGTTATGGTAGAAACATGCAAGAACGCTGTTAATATTTTTTTCAAGTACTGAAAAGGATTATTTTGCATAGTTTCAAAGAACTTTACTAAGTGTTTTAACAAGATTTAAGTTACAGATTCGTGTATAATTACCTTTATTTACACGTGTTGGGGTACGAGCGTGTTAGATACTATTGATAAGTCGGAGTGAAACAGGTAGAGACGTCATAATAAGTGGACCCCCTGGGGTACTTTATTTCTTAACTTTACTGAAATAAAATAACAATTATCAGTTTCATTTAAACCATCATGAGCATCACCACCACCAACTAGACAGAATTTAACCGAAATAATTAGTTTTTGTTTCTTCTCTACTGTGATTGAGATGGTGATGATGATGTTGCACTCCGACTTATCAATAGTATCTAACACGCTCGTACCCCAACACGTGTAAATAAAGGTAATTATACACGAATCTGTAACTTAAATCTTGTTAAAACACTTAGTAAAGTTATTTGAAACTATGCAAAATAATCCTTTTCAGAACTTGAAAAAAATATTAACAGGGTTTTTGCATGTTCCTACCATAACATTGTACCATTTTAGAATCTTGATGAGATGCGCCAACTTTTGTAACAACATGCCACGGTACCCTCCATACATTTATTTTTCACGGTAGCAAGACAAATTTGATGAAAAGTTAAAATATTCGAAAATTTCAAGCAAACAGTTAAAGTAATTATTTTTTTGTACTTAAACTACAGATATTTAGGTCCCGTTTTCAACTGCAATTATTAGCTATGTTACTAAGCTACCCATTACAAATAAAAAAGCAGGGATATCTTTATAGCTCAAGAGACAGTGGGTATTTGAATGGGGTCGGGTATCAAAGAGCAATTAAATTCAAATAAGTTAACATAACTTTTAAACTAAAAGAGTTAGATTTTTTTATTAATTTTCCCTATGCAGGTACCGATCTGGTGATGCACTGGCACTGGCTTATCGTTGAATTTTGGGACACCCTGTATGTATAATATCTCTTTGTCTATAACATATAAAAAATATTTGACTTCGAAGACTCAGTGATAAGTGTATTTCAGGACATATTTTCTTTACTTAATAATTCAAATATTTACTTTTAAAACTTTTTTTTATCTCAAATCTTAAAAAAAAAATGTACAAAAGTATTACAAATAAAATATAGGTCCCAGATCGCTGTCCGCTGGGCACGTTCCCAATACGCCGCGTTACCGCGTTGGATTGCAACGCTGATGCGTTGCCCTACATACAGGCCAGGTTTTTGGGAAATATTTACTTAAGTTCTACTTTATTGTTTATACATTATTTAAAACCTCAACTCTGGAGAACAACACAACAGCTTTGAAGAGTAACAACAGTTCTACAGAACAGAATAAGAATCAAGAATAAACTTATCATATCATCTTTACCGACGCTCTTACGGTGAAGGAAAACATCGTGATGTCTGCATATATCGGCGAAGAAATTCAAAGATATGCGTATTCACGCAAAATACGCGCTAGTCGTGGAGTGAAGGAAAATGGAGCCCATCATGGGTCGCAACCTTTAACCTTTTTATCATCATATCTGACGGAGATATACAACTATGAAAATAAACAAAATTCTTATAAAAATGTCTTGATTTCTTTTGTCAAAAGCAGCGGCTTATAGCCCTAAAGCCTTGTTCGTATTACGATAGTATAGTAGAGTAGTTTAGTAGAGTAGCAAGTAGCATTTATCCGAACAAAGGATTTACTACTGTTCGGATTCGTTTAAGCTTAAACCTACGCACTAGGATAGTAATTTAGTAACTAAACGTGTTCGATCAGCGACATTTTAGTAGAATACATTAGTAAGTCTTTTGGTCGTATACTTGCTACTTGCTAGGATAGTATTTTAGTTGAATAACAAGTAATAAGTATCCGAACAAAGGATTTACTACTGTTCGGACTCGTTTAAGCCTAAACCTACGCGCTAGGATAGTAATTTAGAAACTAAACGTGTTCGAACAGCAACGTTTTAGTAGAATAGACTAGTAAATCCTTTGTCCGGATACTTGCTACTTGCTAGGATAGTATTTTAGTCGAGTAGCAAGTAATAAGTATCCGAACAGAGGATTTAATAATCTTACTCCGCTGGCGCACCGAACTAAGATGGCTTCTTGGCCTCCGACACAAGAGACCTCTAGATTTACTAATCTACTTTATTAAAATGTTGCTGTTCGGACACTTTTTTTAATAAAATACTTGCCACTTCACTAAAATACTGTCCTAGTCCGAACAAAGCTTTAGTTAATAAGAGCAAGAAATAAATTGAGTATGCACGTATTTATTTTTTTCTGGTGGCTCTTTGCCACCCTCGTGGTTCGCCTTAACATAGTCAGGGATTTTATACAATCAACTTTCGAATTTAAATTTCCTAATGCATATTTGTGAATACTAATTTTAATTTCTATTTTAAACTACAATTTAAGACTGTTCTAGAAATAAGTATAAATTGTAAAAATGTAAATTAAAATGTAAAGATTATGATTCAAATGAAAAATGTAAATATGTAAATAGTAATAAGATGTAAAATGTAAAATTGTAAAATAATATTAAGTTTTAAAAAAAAACATTGATATAAATAAATTTCGTTTCCGCTATGACTTATCTTGTTTTATTACTGATCGAAACCTTTGCACGTATTTTACATAAGTAAGTAGAATGTGTTCTACTAATACTAGGATTGCATAAAAAGTATGAAGGATTTAAATAGGGAAGAGAATACTTTAGCAAAACCAAATACATTACTACAACTTGCAATATAACATACAATTAAATACCATAATTATTATTTACTATTTGTTGCGCGCGACTTCGTCCGCGTGGAATTAAATAATATATCCTATGTTACTCGGGGATAATGTAGCTTTCTATGAGTGAAAGAATTTTTGAAATCGGTCCCTTTATTGAGTTATTTCAATACATACAAATATACTAATCTTTCTACTTTATATAAGTGTAGAATGTGAAAATTAATATATATCCGTCGGTGGCTCAGAGGTTTAGCTCTTGACTTGACTGCAGGTCCCGAGTTCGAATCCCATCTACCAATGTGTTCTTCGATTTTCGAATTTCATATGTATTTAACTGACGCTCTTACGGTGAAGGAAAACATCGTTATGCAACTTGCACATATCGGCGAAGAAATTCAAAGATATGTGTGAAGTCGATCAACCCGCACTTGGCCAGCGTGGTTGACTATGGCCTAGGCACCCCTTAGGGGGTAGGCTCCGAGCCCCTCGGTGGGGACGTTTAGAGCTGGTGATGAAACGAGCAAGCGATCACCTGGATCCGCTGAAAAAGCGAAGCGACATCTGCAATTGCGGATACGTTGCTTACTATTTATTACGGAGGAGGAGACGCACAGCAAGAGGACATTACCTCTTCCTATGCGTCCCTTTCCCATCATTTCCTTATTAGAAGAGGATAGAAAGGGAAAGTGGATTAAAATTAGGCCTCCAGCACCACAATCGTCGGACGAATCATGGAATTGCTCCCATTTCACGCCTGTTTTCTGTGTTTTTTTTTTTTTACATTATAAAGTGGCAAACGAGCAAGCGGCCACCCGAACTCGCTGAAATAGCGAAGCAACCACTGCCCATAGACATCTACGATTGCAGATGCGTTGCCTAATCTTCGTAGAAGGAGACGCACAGCAAGAGGATAATTCCTCTCCCTATGCGTCCCTTCCTCCGGAAAATCCACTTCCTCTTCCCATCATTTCCTTATAGGAAATGAATAGAAAAGGGAAGTGGATTAAAAATTAGTCCTCCGGCACCACACTCATCAGACGAAACACGGAATAGCTTCCATTTCACGCGTGTCTTTTGTGTGGTCGTGGTATTACACCGGGCGAGCCGGACAATTCATGCGAAGATCTTAAAGCGGGCTCTACCACGGTCGTGGTATTCCACCGTTTGAGCCAATTCGTACGAAGATGTTAAAGCGGGCTCTACCACTGTTGAGTGCCTATTTGATGATCGCAAATAACATTAGAGAATTAACTTTTAGTGACGTCACGGGCGTAAGTATTTGACTCCATCTCATCTCACGAATTATATTTTAAAACTTATTTTATTTAATAAAACAATATTAAAATTAATAATAAATATTAATTTAATATATAAATCGTGTTATTGATAATTTTTATGTATAATTTAATTTATATTTTTACATATAAATACTAGATATTTTGTTCGACAAGTCATCCACTGTATCAACACGCAGTGTGTTCTACAGTATCTTATAAATATTTTTTATTATTTACTTCAAAATGTCGAAAATCAGCCTGTTGACCGGAACAGTTGTTCTGTTGGTAAGTACATTTAATTCCATACATCTCATAAATACAAAAGTTAGTTCGTCGATGTCTCAGGGGTTTAGCTCTTGACTTGTCTGCAGGTCCCGAGTTCGTATCCCGATTTACAAATGTGTTTTTTCGATTTTCATACGTACATATTTACCCGACGCTCATAAGCCTTGTTCGCATCAGGATTTTAGTCGAGTAACAAGTAGCATTTATCCGAACAAAGGATTTACTACTGTTCGGACTCGTTTAAGCCTAAGCATACGCACTAGGGTAGTAATTTAGTAACTAAACGTGTCCGAACAGCAACATTTTATTAGAATAGATTAGTAAATTCTTTGTTTGGATACTTGCTACTCGACTAAAATACTATCCTAGTGCGAACAAGGCTTTACGGTGAATGAAAACACCGTGATGTCTGTACATTTGTGAATACATTCAATTATTAAGTTTTAAGAGCCCCGCGCAGGTAGAGTCGCGGGCAGCAACTAGTACGTAACAATGTGGAATAATACCGCTTTATTTCAAAACGAGAATCAGCGTTATTACTGTTGTACTTTCTACGTTTGGTACATTCATAAAATATATTCCGAAATACAGAACATCCTTGTTCCTGGTACTTCTTATGATACATTTGGTGCAATGAGACGCCTGCTCTATTTAGTTCCGAGTGTCCTCCAGTATCGTATAATCGACGACCTATTGGTCCTCGTTTATCGCACGTTATACATTTTTTTGGCATAAGGAGGTTTGTTTATTTGTCCACTAGGTGGCGTTGGCTGCCTTCAGTCCTGTTGAAGCCGGTCGTCCTGCGCCGAAGAGACGTGAACGTCGTAAGTTTGAGTAAACAATATAGAATTCATATATTGTAGATGTAGTTTAAAAAATTAAATACTTATCTATACTACTATTATAAAGAGAGAAACTTTGTATTTTTGTTTGTATTGAAATAACTCAAGAACTACTGGGCCGGTTTCAAAAATTCTTTCACTCATAGAAAGCTACATAACCCCCGAGTAACATAGGCTATATTATTTATTTACACGCGGACGAAGTCGCGCACAACAGCTAGTCTTTTTATAAAATAAAAGTATCAAAGTAATTATTTTTTTTTAAAGCGGATGTCGCAAAAACCCTTGAGGAGCTCTCCGAAAAGATTGGTAAGCATAATTTTTAAAAATATTTAAACACGTCATGATAATCCTATATTTAGCCTAAATAACTCAATAACTGAAGAGATTTCAAAAATTCTTTTATCTCATAGAAAGCTACATTATCTCCGAAAAACATAGGATATATTTTTTTATTTTCGCGTCGACGAAGTCGCGAATAAAAGCTAGTTTTATTTAAGAAGTAATTATTAAAAGTAAATTAATTTTTTTTATAGTTATTTCACTTTAAAATGTAGAAAATATATGATGAATTCTTCCACAGCTAAAATCCTGAAGGACGCCAAAGAGAAGGCAGAGAAGTCAGGTATGTTTAGTTTATTAAAATTACTAGCGACCCGCCCCGGCTTCGCACGGGTGCAAAACTGATACTAAATACACTATAGAAAAACTGTGAACATTGTATAACAGCTATACTAACAATAATTAAACCCGTGCGAAGCCGGGGCGGGTCGCTAGTTATATAATAAACCTTCCTTATGAATCACTCTATCTATTAAAACCGCATCAAAATCCGTTGCGTAGTTTTAAAGATTCAAGCATATATAGGGACAAACATAAGAAAGCGTTATTGTTTTATACTATGTTGAGATAAGGATAAAAAACTTGAAAGTAATAAAAAAAAACAATTATCAATTTTTTCTCTTTTTTATTACAGCTAAGGCAATAGCAGCAAAGGCGGCAGGTATGTCAAAGATTAAGTATAAATCAGACACGACATTTCGTCGCTAAAAAAATTACATCCAAAAAAAATACTTATTTGTGATATTTTTCTCCACGCAGAGGACGTCAGGGCTGCTATAAAAGACGTCAAAGATGCTATAGCCTGTAAGTTATGGTTATAAAGTTAATTTATTTAATTTTGTTTTTTTTAATACTAAAAAATAACTTTTGGTTCACAGCTACGAGGAGAATAAATAGCAAAGTGGAGGAAGCTTTTGAGAGTATGTACTTGTTTTTAAACCTTCAAAAGTCTATAAAAATATGTTCCTAGAAATCAATTGATTCGAGAAAAGATGTTTGTAACGTATAAACTCAAAAACTACTGAACCGATTTTCAAAATTCTTTCACTGATAGAAAGCTACATTATCCCCGAGTAACATAGGCTATATTTAATATTGTTTTCGTTTCAGACTTGGCCAAGAAGATTGAAAAGGCGATCAGTGATATTACTAAAGCGAATAAGTAACTGTGATCAAATCGACTGTTTGATTGATAAATAAAATAAAATGAAATACTTTAAACTTTGTATTAATTATTATCCCAGAACTCAACTACAGTTAGCTTTGTAATTAAATATACATCTCTTTAATTTACTTTGAGAAGAATAGAGGCATAATATTATATACTAGCTGTTGTGCGCGACTTCGTCTGCGTGGAATTAAATAATATATCCTATGTTACTCGGGGATAATGTAGCTTTCTAATGGTGAAAGAATTTTTGAAATCGGCCCAGTAGTTCTTGAGTTATTTCAATACAAACAAAAATACAAAGTTTCTCTCTTTATAATATTAGTACAAATAACGTGACAAACTAGAAATTAGATAAGAATACAAAACTTTTAAATATAGAACATAACAAACAAAGAGAAAAAAGAAGTTGCCAGTATCATGAAAAAATTGTTTATTTTTTTTAAAATAAACAGTAGAATGAACTAAAACGTTCAATAAAATATTAATTATCGTTTTTCATCATTATTATTTTATTTGAAACAATTTAAATCCAAACAATTTTTAACAAAGACTATTTTTGTTTTATAGTTGTTATTATTTTTTAATCAGTGTTTTAAAAATGTCTCGATTAATTATAATATTAAACTGTAGTAAATACTATGAAATAAAATTTAAATTTGAGAAAAGAGGTTACATTCGGTCGACTTTTTATGTCGGCAAATGTAAAGGACAACTCTAGAGGAAATCTCCCTAGGTGAGACTTCCAGAGGTCAAAGAAAATGCCTCACTTTTAGGCTTCGAGTGTTTCATCTATAGTATAATATATCTTTGCCTTAACTAATATTCATTACAAGAAAATACAGAAATAAATTAATAGAAATTATAAGAAAAATATTAAACGGACTTTGAAATATATTTTACCAAAACATTTTTTAGTTTTTTATTAAAAAGTGGCAAACGAGCAAGCGGCCACCTTGATTCGCTGAAATAGCGAAGCGACCGCTGCCCATAGACATCTACATTTGCAGATGCGTTGCCTACCCTTAATCTTCGGAGGAGGAGACGCACAGCAAGAGGATAATTCCTCTCCCTATGCGTCCCCTCCCTCGGAAAATCCACTTCCTCTCCCCATCATTTCCTTATAGGAAAAGGATCGGAAGGGAAAGCGGATTAAAAATTAGTCCTCCGGCACCACACTCTTCAGACGAAACACGGAATTGGTTCCATTTCACGTCTAATCACGTCACGTTTAATCATTTTAGTTTTTATTCGTGTCTCAAATATCGATATAACTCACGCCCATTGCCAAATGGGGTATGCAGACTTCCAATTGGAGTGGTCCTAGTACAATACTCTATTACCTTCATAGATACTCATGGCTTTGTTTACGAAGAGGATAGGAAGGGAAAGTGATATCTAAAAACTGTTTCAATAACATAATTGTATTACGCGAGTTTTTTTACATTTGCGGTTACCCTGGTCTGGTTTGATGGTTCTAGTGTAGAATTATGATATTAAACGACTCTGAGTGTCACAAAAGACTGTTAACAGCCATTTGTTATTATATAATGTGGATAAAAACATAAATAGTTTTTCGTGACTACTATAGTTTTTATTACAATAGAGCCTTGTTCGCACCGGGATAGTATTTTAGTCGAGTAGCAAATAGCATTTATCTGAGCAAAGGATTTACTACTGTTCGGACTCGTTTAAGCCTAAACCTACGCACTAGGGTAGTAATTTAGTAACTAAACGTGTCCGAACAGTAACATTTTGGTAGAGTAGATTAGTAAATTTGTTTGGATACTTGCTACTTGCTACTCGACTAAAATACTATCCTGGTGCGATAAATTATAGGCGTATGTGTGATAGGCGTCCAATAAGACTCGTTTGAATTAGGAACTTTTTAATATTATTCATACATTTTTTTTAATATTTAAAACATGTTTTTTATAATATGTATGCAAAACTAGTAATTTTATTTGTAAAATTATATACAAACTTAAGTCGACTCATCTATACTTAATATTATAAAGAGAGAAACTTTGTATTTTTGAATTTTTGTATTTTTGTTTGTATTGAAATAACTCAAGAACTATTGGACCGATTTCCAAAATTCTTTCACTCATAGAAAGCTACATTATCCCCGAGTAACATAGGCTATATTATTTAATTCCATGCGGACGAAGTCGCGTACAACAGCTAGTATTATTTAATAAAATATTTAATAGTCACTTTTATAACAGACATATTTTTTTACTTTTATTAGTCAGTTTGCATTCGTACTTCGTGT
Organism: Papilio dardanus tibullus; assembly: GCA_013186455.1. Classification (NCBI taxonomy): domain Eukaryota; kingdom Metazoa; phylum Arthropoda; class Insecta; order Lepidoptera; family Papilionidae; genus Papilio; species Papilio dardanus. Next base: position 18,235 of record QDHC01002990.1, read on the forward strand.
TGTAAATAACAAAATGTTACATTTTAAAATATTAACATCATTTTTATTAATAGTAAGTTATTTTTAATATTGCCACTATATTTTGAAGTCTTCAGATTGTACCGAAAATTATTTTAATTTGCAGTTACTTTAGTTTACATAGGAACCTTTTGGGTTCGGACTGTGGTCTAAGGTGCAGTTTTTTAATACTTGGAACAATTTTTAAAATTATTTTTGCTTCAGACCCACTTTTTATGTTGTATTCGAATAGAATGGAAGGAAATAAGACGATTTATTGTTTTGAAGTTTTTCTCTACGGTGCGTGAATTTCCCGTAAATCCTGAATGTTTTAGGACTTGGACAAATTTTAAAGATATTTTATTTGCTTCTGTATAAAACTGTCTTTTGTTTTTATTGTATTTTTGGGTTAGATTTAGTTTATTATTAATTTTATTTTGTTTCTCAGTTGACTTTAACGATTTTCAATGTCTACGGAGCTCCAACACACAAAACGAATAATGAGAATGAATGTAAGTAAATTCTAGCTATTCTTTTGTTAAAAATAATTTAATTATTCCACAGTTCAATCATGCCTAGGCTTCATTAGACCGATGTCCGGTTCTTTCGCGAACTCGGTCTAATGAAGCCCGAAGGTAAGACGAAGCTAATTCCTCGTTTTAATTGTTATATTCGTAAGATTAAGTTATGTAACCAAATTACAATTTAGCATGAAAGTCACCTTAAGCCGGCTAGAGACGCTTTATCGTAGTAATGAACTATGCTTATAATTTTAAATTAAATTTTAAACAATTATTTCTTCACCAGTTGATCTCGCTACAATTATAAATCAACTAACGACTGATTTTATAGGTAAGTTAAATAAATTAATTGCTTAGTTCGGCTTCACTAATAATAGCGCCATCTAGTTACAAAAGCTGAATACATAATCCACACTCACTTTTGAAAAATGTTTTAAAAATTTAAAAAAAGATGGCGTTGATTTAATTTACTTTTCTCGAAATAAAATTCGCTTATAAATCACAACTTTCCATTTTTAGGTTATGTTTTCAATTTTATAGCATTAAATAATAAGTTTTATTTTTTTACAGATCCAGATGAGTTATTAAGCGAAGTCGACGCTTTGTTTGATGGTAACAGCACTCCTATTTTTTGACACTATCGAATCCCCTAAATACATAAATGCATTAGTTTGGATAGATTACTTCTAAGTTTTTTTAATTCCGCAAGATGTCTCTGGCTACAGTTAATGTATAAATAATCCAAGCGGGTTCTTTTGGCAGGGAAGATTATACTGCCTAGGGTTAGCAATCCCGGATTAACTTGCGGTCATATATGACAAGCACTATATGCCAGATAATATACTTTTCTCTATCTATATTTGTTGGGTATAGTTAATAAATAAATAGCCATACTTACAATAAAAATTTAATAAGATTTCGTGATTGATTTCGAGAAACCGTCTCAGTGTGATACAATTTAGATAAAAACAATATATTTTAAGGGTAACTCCTTGATGAACCAGGCTGCAATTGTCACCGGATGAAGTTTATAGACGGGGACTCCGTAATTTGCTGCGGGGTCCCGCAGTGCGGGATTGCAAACCCTATTACTGCCATATTTTTTATTACAAATATATGCACTTCGCCAAATTTTCTGCAAACTAATACGATTTTAATTTGTTTCAGATTTAAACTCTCAAATGGATGAGATATTTAGTCAAATATCATCAGTCGATGCTCCGTTTTCATTGTTTTTGGTACTTTTCGATTAAAAAAATCACAAATTATGACTCAAAAGCTAAATATTACGAAGTTTTCTTTTAAAAATATAATAGTAACCTATAAAAATAGTACTTAGTAAGTTTTTGAAAAATCACTAAAAATGTTTTAAAAATTATGTTTATAAAAAAAATCAAGTCAGCGTCGCTTATACAAACCTCTATAAAGCCGTCTACAGATGTCCAGCTTTAACTGTACAGATCGACTGCAGTATAAATTGACGTGTGTATATCAATTTGCAATGGTAGAGCCCGCTTTAACATGTTCGCACTTGTTGTGTCGCTCTGACAGACACACAGAACACACGTGGCTAATGGAACATATTTCCTCTACACTCTATACACTGTGCTGCTGAAGGACACATTATAGTCCACTTTCCCTTCCTATCCTTTTCTTATAAAGACATGATGGGAAGGCGAAGTAGATTTCGCGCTTAGAAAGAGGAAGGAATTATCCTCTTGCTGCGTCTCCTCCGTAGATTAAGGGTAGGCAATGCATCTACAATTGCAGATGTCTATGGGCAGTTCTTCGCTATTTTAGCGAAACCTGCCGGTTGCTCGTTTGCCACTTTATAATGTAAAAAAAAAATACTGTACAATTAAAAAACTAAATATCTCTAGCCGGCTTAAGTTTGTATTACGAAGTCGCTTGGAGACTAATATCGTCTTGCGTAACCTTATTTACGTAGAGGTATTTAAAATTATGTGATTTTTTTTAAATAAATAAATAGAGATGTTTGAATAATTTATATTTTATTACAAAAATCCATATAAAATATTACAATAATGGCTAAATATAATCACGATTTTTGTATCAGGGGTATACAATAAAAAATTGTTTGCCTAAAAATGGTTCATTCTTCATTATATACCCCTGATACCTTAATATATACTTATCTATACATTTATATACCTCCAAATATAGTCCATATCTATATCTATACTAATATTATAAAGAGAGAAACTTTGTATTTTTGTATGTATTGAGACTCAATAACTGGGCCGATTTCAAAAATTCTTTCACTCATGGAAAGCTACATTATCCCCGAGTAACATAGGATATATTATTTAATTCCACGCGGACGAAGTCGCGCACAACAGCTAGTAAAATTATAAAGACGAAATATTTATATTTTTACTATATTTATCAAAAAAAATATTGGGTTGTTTTCAAACGCTGACAAAAAAAGGCATTTTTGTCATACCGAAGTGCTGCCATATAAAAAACCGGCACGCGGGGTGAAACAGAAGATGTGAGAAGGGCATTCTATCTCGTTCTTTTACAAGACATGGAAATAAGTTCTTCTTTTTCTTGTGTGAATGAGACAAGTATATCCAGCGGTCTATAGTCTTCTTTGTCTAAGCCACTTATATGGCAGCACTTCGGTATGACTAAAATGCCTTTTTTTCATCGTTTTATCACCATTTTTTTTAATATAAAAGTTAACAATTCTTATTGTAAACAAATTGTGAACTATTAGTGAAATGTCACTTCACATAAACATGGTGCGTTGTAGTGTTTTGTGGTGTAAAAGTGTCAGTGAAATATTCATGTCCTACATGTTTTGTCCCTTTCGGTGACACGCTGGCCAGCCGTTTTATATATTAATAGTCTAAGCATAATATACTTGTAGACCTATATACGAAAATAATATAGGCTGTATCACGGGTCAGCTAATTAGTAAATTAAACGCTTTATTTGGAAGTATATAACATCTTTAAAAGCTTAAAATCTATGTCTTGGTTATATGTTTTTTAAACTAATTGAGGGTATCCATTACTAGTTTAATATAAAATACAAGTAAATCAAGCAAGCCTGCATACCATCGTTGTAAAATAACTCTTATTTCGTTCGATTAGAGTTCAAAATGCAATGCACGATAAGATATATGGATGCATTTTTTCCATCTCAAAAACTCACGTGTAATTTTCGGTGAACAGTGGTCTTACCCAACATGCTTTTCGATCGGCGATGTCGCTGATGGAATCTACAAAAATGTATAAAACTGACATTGACATTCGATAAAATCATGTGATTGTCACGTGTGAGATATCGAACGTCAACGTCAGTTATATACAAATTTGTCGATTCCATCAGCAATTTTTTAACACTTTTGGGGGGTAAATAGGTAATCCTTTTATACTATTACCCGGAAATGTGGCGCCCTTTACTGTCGGGCGCCCTGTAAGATTTCTACGTCGCCCCATTTTTAACGCTTTCACACTCCCTCTGGATGTGAACATGTAATCCTGTTATAACTAATACCCAGAGATGTGGCGCCCTTTTCTGTCCGGCGCCCTTTCGCAAAAACTAACGCCCTTAGTAAATTCATTCGATTGACAACTTACAGGGTATAAGTAAAATTAAATATATAAGTTCACTATTTATGTTGTTTTATGTCCTGAAGGTCCACAAAACCTTTTCAATAATTTATTTTTGATACATTTTAGTAATAAAAATAATTTATCCACTTAAATTATATAATATATTGTTTACAAATAAATCGATTAACTGTAAATGCATTTTAAAAATATATTTTATCTATTAGAGTTGATAATAAATTTCTTTATACAGCATGTTATTATTTTCAAAATCTAGAAAACAAAGGTTTTTATAAAAAAAAACATACTGTATAAAGATACATTTTTCGATTAAAGTTCATAAATATACAAATAAAAATAAAATAGTGTATATTAAATTGGACAGTTTAATAAAAGTTTAGTAGATATGTGAATAAAAAACTAAAATGCATACACAATAAGTAATTCATATTAGAGAACTAGATTTAATTTTATTCTAAGTACAGTCGAACCTCGATAAGCTGGAGCCCATGAGACTGATATTTGTATGTATTATAGAGGTTTTTCTGTGATATATCTATACTAATATTATAAAGATAGAAACTTTGTATTTTTGTTTGTATTGAAATAACTCAATAACTGGACCGATTTCAAAAATTCTTTCACTCATAGAAAGCTACATTATCCCCGAGTAACATAGGATATATTGTTTAATTCCACGCGGACGAAGTCACGCACAACAGCTAGTAAATTATAATTTGTAAAGAGGGTGGTTTAATATTGAGTTGTGAATATGCATTCTCCAAGTACTACATTTAAATAGTTTCTCGCTTACAGAAGTTTCTTACTTACTCAGATTCGACTGTATTTTACAGGTTTTGATACTCTAACTAGGAGGGGGAGTTACATATCCCTCCTTGGCGACGCCCATATTCCCCCTTGACGACGCCCATATCTCCCCCTTGACGACGCCCAAATCTCCCCATGACGACGCCCAAATCTCCCCTTGACGACGCCCATATCTCCCTTGATGCTCCCTATCCCCATTTGGCGACGCCCATGGACCCCTAATGTCTTCCACTTAGCGAGGCCCATTTCCCTCCTTGGCGACGCCTTTGTCCCCCCCCCTTGATGGTCCCATATGCCCCTCAGTGAAGCCAACATCCCCTCTTGGCGACGCCTATATCCCTCCTTGGCGTCGCCCAACCCCCACAGTCTATCTTCTATGTATCTTCAAGTGTCTGAGCGCGCACCTCGCGGCGGTGCCCTTAGCGATGCGATAGTTCCTGCCTACCCCCTTGAACGCGCCCCGACCGAACACCTCCACGCAGACGCGGACACGTCGACCGTCAGCTAGACGCTCCGGTTTACTATATATATAAAATATAATCATTTTTAAATACTTTTTATTATAGAAACTTACGCTGAATCAACATCTACGTTTACATCGCGAACTCGGTATAATGAAGCAATATGGTTATTATTTAAAAAAATCATCTAAAGCAATTAGAACAAAACTCCTCTACTATAGTATTACTCATTTAAAAAGGGTGCAGATTTTAATAGCAAGTAATATAGGCGTTAATTCTTTCTAACAATTTTTATTTCACCTAAATTGAACTTTGTGCTTAGAATAAAGTTTAATTTAACTTTGTACTTGGTTTTCAGGTGTTTTCTTATCAATAGCAAGCGTAAAACTAAACCTTATTTCGCCGGACCTGGTCCGTCTACCCGTACTTGGTCCTTCGAGTCGGACTTGGTCCTTCGAGTCGGACTTGGTCCTTCGAGTAGGACTTGGTCCTTCGAGTCGGACTTGGTTCGAAGCGAACTTACCCAAACTTTGCTGTATCAGGTTCTGCCTCTAGTAACTCTCGTACTGGGGATTTAGGCGCTGCCGCACTGAAGGCCTCCAGCTCGGCGCCCATTAGGCGCACGTAGGAGCGCCATACTGCGCCTAGAGACATACCTGAAGGAAGGGTAATTGGATAATAAATATGAAGCAAGTTGCCTTTATAGAAATATCAGATCCTTCCCCTCCATAACCTCCCCTATTTATTAAAAAAATACCATCAAACCTCGATAAGCAAGAAACCTCTATAAGCGAGAATCATAGTCCCGGCGAGCTACCTCCTTAAGCGAGATAAACGGCTTAAAAATAAACCTCTATAAGCGAGAGTAATTCTATGGTCCCGACGAGCTACCTCTATAAGCGAGAATCATGGTCCCGACGAGCTACCTCTATAAGCGAGATACACGGATTAGAGAAACCTCTATAAGCGAGACTAAAATTGCGGTCCCTTGGATTCTCGCTTATCCAGGTACGACTATATTTTAACATCTTAAACCAAAACAAAGGTCAACCCTCTTATAAAGTCACAAATCTATACTAATATTATAAAAAGGAAAGATTTATATTTTTGTATATATTGAAATAACTCAAAAACTACTGAACCGATTTGAAAAATTCTTTCACACATAAAAAGCTACATTATCCCCGAGTAACATAGGATATATTTTTTAATTATTTAAGTACGAAGTCGCGGTGAACAGCTAGTATACCTGAATCAAGGAATATAGCTCCGGCTATAGACTCGAAGAGATCACCTAATGCTTTCGGTACTTCAACATCTTCGGCTTGTTCCATCTCATCTTCATGTATCAAATAATGCTATAAATATAAGAAATAGGAAAATAATCACTACATAGTATAAAACAAAGTCGCTTTCTCTGTCCCTATATCTATGTATAATAATAATAATAATAATAATAATAATAGCCTTTATTCAACAATCTTTACAAAATTAATTTAAATGGATTATTAAAAGACACCGTTTCCCGGATTGTGGTGCGTCTCCGCATAGGCCTCCCCTAAAGCTTGCCACTCTCTTCTGTTGTGGGTCAGTCTCTTCCATGTTGCACCAAATGTTTTTGTAATCTCATCCTCCCATCTCAAGCGCTGTCTCC
>QDHC01002994.1:6795-17837 GCA_013186455.1 Papilio dardanus tibullus
AATTTCTTTCTTATGGTGGTTGACTCTGCCTTATAGAGGCTTCTGTTTTGTCCAGGTTTGACTGTAGTGCATACCTTATATGGGGTAAAATCTAAGCCTGGGGTATTTATCAGATATTTTTATAAATGGCAGAAGCAAACAAGCAACCACCTGGAACCAATTTATACACTATTTTTTTTATAATACAAAGTGGCAAACAAGCAAGTGGTTACCAGGATTCGCTGAAAAATCCGAAGCGATCCCTACCCATTGACATGTGCAATTGTGGATGCATTGTCTGACCTTACCTAAATCTACGGAGGAGGAGACACGGCAAAAGGATAAAACCTCTTTCTATTGTATATGTCCCCGTCCAAAAATTTTCTTGACACTTTTTTCTATTATTAGGCATTGTTAATTGATGGTTTTTATGTGTTATGGTGAAATATGCTTCTACTATTGTGTTTAGTTTTTTAATAAAAATTTGTACCTCTAACTTTATACATTTTTATTCCTTGCACAGATGTTGCTTTTATTAGATATATAAAAATCTTACACAAGTACCTACTCATATATACAGTGAGCATGAATTGTTTATATAAAGAGAAATGCTTATTTCTTATATATAAGATCAGAAATACATAGCATCGACTAGAAATCACAGTGTCTGTTTCTACGAAAGTTACAAACCAAATTGTTCAATAGCAAAGACTGACAATCAGAAGTCATAATAATAGTCCACAGATAAAATATTTTATCTAAGTCCCTTCATACATAATGCTCTTTAAATCTGCGATTTTTAGTCTCCAAGCGACTTCTCATAAAGGTTTGTATAAAGCAGGGAACCCCAAACCATTTTGGACAAGTGAACCCTTTTCCGAAATGAACTGTTACCTCAGACCCCCATGGCCAAATTACCTGCTTTTAACATCAACCCACTTATTTATAATTTTCCGTTAACTTAAAATAGCTGCTAAAGCTGCTATTATTTTTATCCTGACTTAGGTCAATAGAAGACAGGGTGAGAATTTATTAATTCAGCATTATACTTTAAATTAGTAGACTATTATGAATAAATGGGCCTATCTTTTACTAAGGTCGATTTTTAAACCTCGTCGACCCCCAAAATCAGTTTTCGATTATGTCGATCGCTAGGAAACCGATATCAACCCCTTGCGGTCGATGTCGACCACTTTGTGAATCCCTGGTGTAAAGGAACGCGTCGCTGACATGTGATTGTATTCTCAAAGTCGCTTATAGAAAAAAAATCGCAGACTTATGATGCCTTGTGTACTGAGGGCTAGATATTTATTACATTTTAAGAATTGACGATCCAACTTTTGTGTCTAATTAAATTATTAGGTTTGATTCAAATAGTTAAAATACGTTTGAAAATCGACTTACATTGCAAAAACGTATGGGTCACTTAAGTATGCTAAATTATTAGCTGAATTATAAAAAAGGTTAAGCAGCCCTGTTATAAATATAAAAAATCCAACAATAATATGCATCTTTATTTCTGAAAAATGAAGCAAAAAGTTTAGTTTTTTATATTGTGTGGTAAGAAAGGCTTCAGCCTTGGATGGGAGCAATTGTAATTCTTGTGGTACAACGCAATAATGATGTGTGATTAGAAATGCTGGATTAATTTGGATAAATTATATTGAAAAATAAAATAAACTATTCATTCAAAGTCGCAAAACTGCTGTATGACATTTAAATACAATAAAAGACTAGTTTCAATTATTATAAAAGTAAATCTTCATTTTTATACTAGAAAATTGTGATATAAATATTGCAAAATTGAATTCTACTGACTTAGTAATAAGGTTGAAGTTGCTAAGGGTTTTACCAAACCCTTCCCTTATTGATAGCAAATAATCTCTTGGATATTTGTTAATTTAGAAACTTGAGATGGATTTGTATGTAATATTGTAATTCTTATGTGTGTAAACTTCTGCTTTGAAAGAATAATGTGGTTGTTAACATGGGAAAAATAATATATTTTTTATATGACTGGTAACAAAGTACAGGTGAATTGCAATTGGTGAATCTAATCAGAATATTAAGTGAGAAACTGTATTTAAAAAAATTATAGTTCTTTACGAACTGTACTGGTTTTATATCAGTAATATTTGTAGAGATTGTTTTTAAATAGTTCGAACTGTATCATGGCAAAATGGAAGGATCAAAGGCATTTGGGCATGTTTTCGGCCATATTTTTATGAGGGTAGGTAGTAAATTAATTACCTATGTTATTTTTTTTTAAATAATGGCGCTGAATTTGTGTTAACAATATTATTTATTTTAACGATTTTTTTATGTATCCTGTAGGGTAGGGTAGTATAGAAAAACTTTTTAGAAATTTAATTGAATATAGTTAAAAAGAAAAATTATTGCATTATTTTTACGTTTGTTTTGAAATTAACAGCCTTCTATTTTGATTTAATTTTTTCCAGACTAATTTCATAACATTTTTTACCTAACAGTGTAAAATCTTTTTTTGTAAATTCATTACAAACCCTGTTTTTCAATTATCAATGATTTATAATTACTTTTTGTATTACATAAATTCTTTGATACTCATTAAAAAGAAATATTCGCTACAAAACATATATTTGAATTAAATTTAAATTAATTTCCTATCCACCTTAAGTGCAGCAGTGTTAAAATGTAAATAACAGGGAGTTATTCGCATTTGGTACAACAGAGCACTCAATATGTATAGGAAAGAAAAGGGAAAAAAATTAACTTTTTTTACTATAAGAATTCCAGCGCGGACTGATTCATAACCTCTAAAAACCACACCAGTAATAGATAATAATGCCATTTTATAACAAATGCCCATTTATCTATACATTCTCATTATTTCTCACTAAAATAAAACAGTCCACACTTTACTTACACGGAATGTGTTAAATCAGAATATTATTTTTTAACATCGAATCAGACTTTTTTTTAACTAAACCAAATGCGAATATCACAGATTAAAAAACATCACAACATACTGCACTTAAGATAGTCAGTTTCACTTATAAATAATAATTTCCATCTCCTCTCATAAAACCCACGAACGCACTATTTCTGAAAAATGAAAAATCTCATTGAAAGCCGATTGGTTACAATTTTTTTTTACATTTTTGAAATTTTTTGTCTGTGTTCATGTATAATCTATGTCGATATACTTACTTCGCCGACCTGGCATAAGACGAACTGTTATTCCATCAGCAGCTCGAACTGTATAAAATAACAAAAAAATCTTAGCAATAATACAGCTATTAAAAAAAAATTAAAAAAAAAACATCACAACATGCCAAAAAAACATTCTGTTAGAAGGATTAATTCGAAAAAACTTACCTTTTCAAAACCAGTCGCACCAAGCTTATGCATTAAGGCAAAAAATTAAAAAAAATATATTGACCAACATTTTTATTACCTGATATACAGAAATTTAAACTATCACATTGTTCTTATATACAAAATACATAACATACAAAGTTTACAATACCTGTAAGGATCGTAAATAACTACAAAAACTATTTTTCGTGCCTTTTGCTGTATATTAAATCAGTTCATCTTCTAATTTCCACTGCCGATAGCCTAGTACATTTTTTTAAAGAGTAGAGACGATATGTTTTTCTTTTATTAGAAAAAGACCGATACAACGTGCATACATACTGGCAATTAAAATTTTCATAGACACTTTTTTTTAAACCTACAAATCATTTTTGTTTCACCATAGACTATCAGAGTTTATTGTAAATAAACTGCAGTGTGATTACCATTTCACTAATAATTGCACTTAGGTATTATTCTCCGCCTTTATGGCAGTTTAGACACCAAAAAATCTTAATCTAATCAGAACTAATTAGGGCTTAAAAGCTTTTCCTATGACATGAAGTAAAATTCTTCTACCGAATTATTTCTAAATAAAGCACATACCTAACCAAATCGTCTACCCGACGACTATATATTTTTTGTGATGATATACAGTGTTGATAAATTTAATCTAAAATCCATTTTACATCATTCCAATCCAGCGATCAAAATCAGTACTGGAAATCTAAATTAATCTGTACCTAAGAACATTTAAGTCTGAGTTTACATTTTACCAGTTACATTCCAGCGCTAATTTCGATCGCTGGACTGGAATCATGTAAACCTTAATATACCACCTCATTCCAACAAAAGTTCTTGATATGTCTATTTAATTAATTTTATGTTTCCGAATAACCGTACGTTGCTTTTATTACCAAAAAACCCATACAAAAACATAATTATTCCTAGCACTCTTTTTTCAAAAATAAAAAAATGTGACAAAATATTTTTGTACGAATTTTTCAATAATGAAATCCCACGGTATAAATTTTTTTAGGCCTCACGAACAAACGTTCTTTAGAATTCATAAAGGCATATAGATACAACTTTGCACCATTTTATAATTTTAACCGACTTCCAACAGAAGGAGGTTATAGCATTTTTTTTTCCTATATTATACTACAAAATATACATAAATATTGTTATAATTTCAACAATACAATAACGTTAATAAAAGTTAAAAATTGAAAAACGTCTACGCCAATCACAGTTACATCCACAAAAATTTAAGGCCACCACGCTTGAAATCTTCGGACGGTTAACCTTGAAAATGTGATATCTAATAAATTTTTTTTTATGGGCAATATTGTGCGTTAGAAATATAACAGTGAAAAGATTTAAACGCGTGTATAGTGAGCAATAAGTAAATCCTTGAGCAAAGATTAAAATTTGCATAGTTTTTCAAGATACATGGTATATCGTAAATTATAACATTTTTTGGCAAGGCGCAGTAGTCTTTTGTTGAGATCTTGTAATGCCTCTCGTTTGACCAGTCAATTGTGATGTTAGAATGTAATTCACCTCGTAATAAGTAGAATAAATAAATGTAACTTATCTAATAACACATACTACAATAGTAATTTCAATAAAACTTATATAACTTTGTAAAAATATAAACAAATCTCTTAATTTCATTGTGTTAACTCTACGAAAAACCATTGAACATTTAAAGTGTAATAATATACCCTAGAGCCTTTGTAAATTCGTACTTACTAATAAAACTTTAAAACTGATCTGGACAGAATCAAATTTATACATAAGCTTAGCCTAAATGGTTAAAATCAGTCAATTATAAGACGACACGCATGCAAACAATTCTGAAATGTCAATAAAAACAGGAACAATCTTACGACACGGCAAAACGATAAAGCACATGTTCAGTGATCAAATTGTCCGGTACAACGGCATGCTTACATCACATGCTGGGGTTAAAACGTTCAAACTCCACAACACAGAATTCCTGTTATCTTCAAATGTTCACAAACAACACCAAAAATACCTGAGCACTGACTAGGCATCGTCGTATAGGCACTTTAAGTCATCGTAATAGGCACTTTTTAAGGCAAACATGAAGGAACATTGTAAAACTAAGGAGCGTGTGAGAGGCTCTGCGACCGTAAGGCCTGGTTCACACCGGGGAAGGTGGACTCAGTGACACGGGGCACCTCATCAGCCTCATGGTGCGAGTGCGGGAGGCCCCTGCGGGTCCTGTCGCGGAAGGAGCCGAAGCCCGAGTCGTGGTTCCTGGAGGGGGACGTACCTACGAGTATGCGCGGCATCTCGCACTCCTCGCACTTGGTGAGCAGCTCGTGGTTGCGGAAGGTGCACATGTGGCACTGCCACATCGCGCTCGGCCGCTGACCAGTGTAGATGTTTCTATAGAAGCTGTCCGAATCATCTGGCTCTGGAATGTTAAGAAATAAATCAACTAAATGGTAACATATTTATGATCAGATGGTATTTGTCATGATCTATAAAATATTATATTAGGGTGACAATTTAATCAAAAGATGTATTTCTTGTTGTGTTATTTTACTAGTTTGAATGCCCCGCTACTCCATCCTACTCCTGTAGGGTCGGCATACCAGGTTGTCAGCATTATAACATAAATTAAAATGTATAGTTTGATTCTAATTTAGTAACGGCCACCATATACAAGTGTAGCAACAAATCTACATAACTTTGTTACAGTTTCATATACTGAGACCATTATTATGTAAATTTCAGACCAGTAAAATAAAATCGCACAATACAAGAGTATAGCTGATTCTAATCAACTTTATTTACTTTCAAAAGTTTCACTATATTGTAATATAGACCACTGGTCATTAAACAAAACGAGTATTTCGCATATAAAGGAAACTAAAATTTAATCTGTATCTTATTACATCATATATTTTTTTATAAACATTTAAAGCAAGACTTTTATTCATTGCATACTTAAATATGTCAACCAGGAAAAGAATGTATTTGTTTTCAGTATTATTTTAGGGGAAAAAACATCAGATATAGTCCACAACTTTAAAAACCAGTTTAAAACTTAATACTGATTATGATTCTCACAAGATATGGACTAATTATCTACAGGCTACTTAGTAAATCCAAAAAATCTATAAGAAATTAATATATTTTCTACATACTTACCATTATTAGCCATTTCCAATCTCTTTGATAATGTGTTACACTCATCTCTGAGTCTCTCAACATAGTTCTTGAGCCTCTGTGTTGCGTTGGGCGAGGGCGGAGGCGCCGCTAATATCTGCGTCTCCCGATTCAACTGAGCTACACGGCTTTTCTCTTGAGCTAACGCTGTAGCGAGCCTCGACAGACGTTCTTTCTGTCTCTCTATTAATAAACGATCTGGAAAATTGTTTAAAAACTTATAAGAAATAATAAATGTACATTTAAAAAATATAGAATGTAACAATGTAAGCGGTAATAAAATAAATGACTAACTCAGTGCGATTACATCCAATGGAATGTTCACAATTTATTTATTGTTTTATAACCTTGCTTTTTATAGTTCACTTGAAAAATAAGACTGAGTAACTAGTAGGACTGTTAGCATCATTCCTACAAGTTATAGTACTTTTAAAACTTAACTAAAAAAGTATTATTGCCTATATACTATACTAGCAACTCGCCCCGGCTTCGCACGGGTGCAATTGTTATAGCTGTTATAATCAACATTATAGTTTTACTGTACTATATCTAGTATTAGCGTTGAAACCGGACGAAGCCGGGGCGGGTCGCTAGTGTATTATACATAAGAAGCTTCCTTATGAATCACTCTATCTATAAAAAAAAACCGCATCAAAATCCGTTTCGTAGTTTTTAAGATTCAAGCATATAAATGAACAAACATAAAAAGCATTGTGTTGTTGTTTTATATAATAGTGTAGATGTAGATTAGAAGTTGAATAATTATGGTGTAATACTTATAGCTACTACATACCTATGGTGCCATGATTAGCACCCGCAGGTGGTTCAGGAGCAGTCCTCGAAGGCCTCGGGGACTCAAGTCTTGTGGGAGGAGGCTGCGCGGCAGTTGGGGGCGGGGGTGGCGGCGCCCGACGTCTGGGAGGCCGCGTCGTGCTGGGACTCACAGTTACTGTCACATGCCCCTCAAAGCCTCCCTCATCATCTCTAGTCTCTCTAACTGGACTACCCATGTTTGAAGTTGGCGTACAAACTGTTAAGTTAACCGATGTGATCGCTCTAGGACTTTCGTAATCTTCCATCCAAGGATCAACGTACGAACGACTCAAGTCCATATGACAATTTACATTCACTGATAAATTTAACGGGTACCCACATTCCCGTCTATACGTGTTTGGCTTCTCTTTTTGATTGTCCTTTTGTGTGGAGACAGCTGGCGACACTGATCTACATGGTTCTGGATTCTCTTGTTTTAATGTTTCTTTAAATGCAATATCTGGATTGTGTTTGATAAAATCAAGTGTATTGGGTCGTTTTGGTTTCTCTTCAGGTTTAACAGGTAGTGGTTCCTTCTTGATAGTTTTCTTCTCCTTTCCCTTTTCTAATCTTTCATTTAGATTGCACTTGATTTTGTTGCTTTTTAAAATTTTGTAATTAGTGCTCTCAGGTTGGGGTGCGTCAGAGATTAGTTTTATGTCACTTGATTCTTCTTTTTCTTGATTTCTGTTTACTTCTTTTTTGTTGTCATTTGTCAGTTCAGGTTCACTCGGTGACTCTGCACTGTATTTGGCAAAACAATTGTCAATATTTATAATTGTGACGGGAGATGGACATTTATTTGTCTCATTATCAATGGGAGTTTCGACAACATTTTGATTAGCATCAGTGTTTACTTTCTTTTCGTTTTCTTCAGCTGTCGAGTTACAACTTATGATAGCTTTTTGTGGGCCTTGACAAGTTACAGATTTTATAGCCGATGTTTTCACTATCTCATGCTTGACTATGGGCTGGTTGCGACACTTTACTGGCACATTGACTCTGAGCTCGTTGAGCTGTCGGGCGGCGGCCGACGAGGACGCATGATACGCGTGCGTTAGGGAGGCCTTGACTTCCCTGTGGAGATGTGTCTCACAGGCTTGCTTGTCATGGCAATACAGCTCGATAGTACTAGATACAACATGATCGGGGACACCAGGAAACTTTTGCTTTAGTTCGTGAAACAATTGCATAAGCGATATATTAGTGCATGCACACGGTGAGGGGCTCGCAGCATTTCCGGAGGGGGCAGACATCGCCGCCCATCCTCGCGGGGGCCGACCTCTCCGCCGCGAACTCTGCCCTCACCACGGCTCCCGATACACTTCTGATCACCGGCAAAAACCAAAAAACATTGTACGTGCAGTGAAATTTATTGTCTTTCGCTTGTGACGTCACAGTCCTTAAAATCACTTTCTCGTAGTTACGTATACATACTTTAGTTAATGTCTCTGCAAACGTTCATGACTTGTTAATCCTAACTGCACACATGTATCGAAAAATAACACATAACGAGACAAGACAGAATTTTTATATCTTTTGTTATCATCATTCGAAACTATTTTATAATCTGTTGTAAGACACTTTAAGAGACTTTTAAAACTATTCTTCACAATTATGTTATTCGTCCTTTTGTGTCCCATAAAGGAACACGCTTTTTAACTACAAAGGCATTAAACATTAATGTATCCAAAAATAAATTACGAAAATCGCATACTTGTCAATCCTATTCTTCCATTTTGGGAATAGACAAACTTATTTTGTTCTCGAGAATTTTAATGTTGCAATATAAAACATGGAACCTAATTGTCTTTGTCACAAATTAAGAAAAAAAAATTCCATAAAATCTCAAAAAAAAAAAGAAAAAAATTACAGGCCATAAAATCTCAAAAAAAAAAGAAAAAAATACATAACGTTAGAAAATAACATCAAAATAACTAAAGGTTAAGTTAACCCTCAATTTAAATTAATAAGATCGCCGACTAACTTTAAGAGCAAAAACAAATATAATTTTAATTTTACTAAGCTGAATCTTATAATTCTTTTCATATTAATTTGTGTTAATTTAAAAATAAAAAGTGTTTGAAGTTTGAATTGTCAGTGTCATTATTTTAATGTTTTTGTGGTGTTGTTTTAATGAATAACTTCCTTTTTTCTTCATAGAATATCTTCAATAATAAACAATTTTAATTTATAAAGATGGTTGACGATCTCAGGAAGTATTTAAACCATTTATTAGAGAAGTAAGTAATTGAATAATTTATTAATTTCTACAAAAAAATGGAGTAATTTACTATTTACTATTACAGGGTGAACGGTCTTCATTGTATTTTAATAACTGATCGAGATGGTGTTCCGGTTGTACGTGCGGTGACCGAAAGAGCTCCACCTTTAGCTTTGAGACCAAATTTTATATCAACATTTGGTATGGCCACGGACCAAGCGAGCAAACTTGGTCTGGGGAGAAATAAGACCATTATATCCATGTATTCCAGTTACCAGGTATGTTTAGACCTTTATATGCAATTAAACCAATAATTTACATTGATGAATAAGTATTTATTTACCCATATACACTATGTGAACATATACAAATTGAATATGTATATATCTTATATGTTAGATGTAAATGAAGTAGTGTTTGTAAGCCAATATTTATATCACTACTAGCTGTCGCACGTGACTCCTGCTGAACTAGCAAAAACATAGCCTATGTCCTACGTCTGTGCAAAATTTCATTAAGTTCCATTTATCTTGAACAATCAAACGTCAATCGTAATTTTCGAATTTATATTTCCAGGTAATACAAATGAATAAATTACCTTTAATCATCACATTTATTGGCAGTGATAACTGCAATACTGGACACATACTGTCTTTGGAGACACAAATAGAACCTTTCTTAAAGGATCTTGCGGCTGTAGTCGCGGACGCACCGTAGCATATAGACATCAATTATTACATAAACTTATACAGTTGAACCTGTAAGTGAGAGTACAAGGGACCTCAATATTTGTCTTGTTAATAGAGGTTTCTCTCTGATCTGAGTCTCTCACTTATGGAAATCGCCCTTCGGGACTTTACCGTGACTTGCTTATAGAGGTTTCTTACTAGGTTCGACTATAAAATACTAGCTGTACCATGACGTAAGTCTGGAATTAAAAAATATAGCCTATGTTAAACGGGGATAACATAGCTTTATAATGGTGGAAGAATTTTTGAAATTGGTTTAGTAGTTCTTGAGTTATTTCAATACATACATAAATACAAAGTTATCTTCTTAAATACAGTTATATTTGTATAAGCGAGAAAGTTCTACAAGTTAATGTCAATTTCTGGTCTTGACTGACCTCTATAAGGGAGAAACTCGAATTAGAAACCTCTATAAGCAAGAAATATTATGTTTTTTTTGGACTCTTGTTATCCATGTTCAACCATTGTTAAATATTATGTTTATTATTATTTTATTGGTAAAGAATTATTAGTCTAACCAAAATATAAAAACTGTGGTCAAGGGTGCTTCAATTGCTTTGTTTATTACTTAATTTTCTAATGTAAGAAAAGATTTCTATATATTTCCATAATCCTACGGCTTTATTAGACCGATGTCACGCCAAAAATAGCCTTACGCCGAAGCAAAGTCTCCGTTTTATCGCGAATTCGGTCTAATGAAGCCATACGGTAATATGGTAAGGGTTTTTATATTTCTG
>QDHC01002994.1:18237-38034 GCA_013186455.1 Papilio dardanus tibullus
ATGTCTATGATAGCCCGAAAAGGTGATCTCTCATTTAACAAATGTTGTCTATGACTTATTACTATTATATTTACTCTTAAAATCTCAAAAAAAAATAAAAATATTTACTAGCTTTGACCCTTTTGATTGGATTTTAATTTTTATTATCTTCAATTGCATTTCGTGTAATATATTTTGAATTTAATTGACACTCACAAATGTTAGGCAATGTCAGCAACTTGTGGTCTTTGGGCAGTGGCTCCGGCGTGGTGACGTCGAGTCCAGCAGAGTAGATGTCCTTGTTCTTGAGAGCGTCGTATAGATCGTCTTGGTTTACTAGATCTAAAAGGAATTAAAATATGAGTAAAATATGATTAAATATAATGTTATCAGTCTTAAAATTTTGGGATAAATGCTTGTTCAGGATAAGCTTGTACACTAATAATTCTTAGTCTTACCTCCGCGACCAACGTTGATGAGTATGGCGTTCTTCTTCATCTTAGCCAGCGTGGTCTTGTTGATCATGTGCTTGGTCTCGTCAGTGAGGGGCACGGCGAGGACAACGAAGTCGCTATGAGCCAGCAGCGTGTCCAAGTCTACGAACTCCGCGCCCAGATCCTTGGCTGTGGGGATAAACAGACTAGTACCGCGTACACAGGACTCACATGTTTATGAAGATATTTGTTATTCTCTTGTAATTTACCTTCAGGCTTCTCGCGATGACCAGTGTATAGGAACTTTTCAACATCGAAGCCGCGCAGCCGCTTGACCGTGGCTTGTCCGATGCCGCCCAGTCCTATGACGCCGACCGTGCTGCCTTGGATGTCTTGCCCGAGGACTTTATTGAAACCTATTTCCCATTCACCACTGGAAGAAAGTTTAATCCCTTTTTAGACCCTACGATGTTAGTAATCGTGCTTGTTTGTTAATTTAATTATAAATGATCGTTGATGTTAAGGTCTCAAAATGTGTAATGTAATGGGTTCAGAATTTCAGGGTATTTTTTTGTTTATTAAAGCAGTAAATTAAACAATAATTTTGTAAATTTTACTACTACTAATAATAAACTACGATAGCTACTATATGTTTATTATGTAAACACTTAAATGCGTGAAGTACATTTTACGACTGCACATTACACATGGTTATCGACTTATCGGAAACTGTGATTAAATATTATGTAACAGTTTATTTATTATACAGATGTTATTGATTGATTATCATTAAACATTCCTATCAGATTTGTAATAAAATTTTAAAGTCGGCAATTTTTATAAGCATTAGGGGAATGAGACCGAATTGCCTTACAGAAATGCTATCTATTCATGTAGTAACATTTATTAAGTATTTTAGACAAACGCAATGTGTTTATTAAACTTATGTGCAATATAATTTGGGGAATTCATACACTTTACGAGATAAATTTTATCAGTGATCTCTATCGATCGACAGCTGCCGATTTCTCAAATTAAGTGCCATAGATTTCGCGTCCAGCGTCACTTGCCAACTTAGATTAGAGCAATCGTAAGATATTACATATACTATCTTCATTTTTATTTCAAACTGGAATGTATTAATTCTATTTGAAAGAAGATTTCGTCTATGGTCTCTATGCAAGCTTACCTGTGCACCTGATCGAGGTTCTCCGTGAATCGTCTTGCGGCACCTAACATGAGGGATATAGCAACTTCAGCGACCGCCGCGCTCAGTACGCCGGGTGTGTTGGCCAGTTTGATGCCGCGTTTCTTCAGCTCCGGCAAATTGCAGTGGTTGTAGCCTGCGGACGCTGTGCTCACTACCTTCAGCTGAGGCCCTGGGAACAAGTCATTGGTTTGCCGATTGAGCCGCCGCTCCAGTTTGGTCTAATGAGCGACAACCTTTATTTCAAACAGTTCACATATCCGAAACTTTAATTACCTGCTTTATCCAGAAGCTCCTTTGTAATGGGATGATGGGATACCCAGACGAGTGCTGAGGCTCCCGGAATGAGGTCGAGTAGCTCATCTTTATTGTTCGTTAGACCTTCTTCGCTGAAGTTTTGGTAGCGGCTTTTCACAACTGTAAAACTAAATTTTAAATATGCATTAAAATACAACTTTAATAAAATCATTCAAGGTCAAATTTAATCTCAAGCAAACAATTTATTATAAACAAAAAATAATTGTTAACACTCTAACCAATAACCATTCATATCACATTGTTTTATATTCTGTCTTCCGAAAGAATAAAGTATATTTTAATCTGTGTGTAAAAATCAACTAAAAAAAGTTCGTGGTTATTTGTCAATGTCAAGTTCAAGTTGCAATTTTATTGATAAAATCTTTGATTTTTAATTACTAATTTTAAAGAATAACGAATAAATAATAAAATTGTAATGCTAAATAACTTTTTATTTTTTCTTCTCATTGTGTTATTTGTCATATTTTCTTACTAACTAGGTAGGTTTATAACCTTGAATTAAAAATGTCTAGAACAAAATTGTTAGAAATTGCTATTATAATATTTAAATACTCATTAATACTTACTGCTCTTCTAAAATTTGAATTCCACTGTCGAGGTAGTCGTTAGAGGAGACGAGAACTTTGAGTTGTTTCGTCATATTTGTGTTTAAGTCGTCCTCCACAGACAATGCGGTATTAAATACTGACGTTAGAGTGACGAACAGTAATATCTGAGCATTTAACGTACCCATTGTATTATCTTTTGTTGCGAATCGTTCCGATAAACGTTATCAACGAACTTATAAAGATTATTTCTGCCGGCGCCCGATCTCTACAAGGCCAGGGTTAGAACTGCCCGGTGCCCGGTCAGAAATAACTCCGTATATTTGTATAACGTTCACTTTTATATACTTGCGGGTTACTTTTACGTGTAAAGAATTTACATAGTACGTATGCATATGTCTACTTTCATTACATTGAGTGTCTAAATCTAAAATTACTAATTAAATTGCCTATTTTGACAACCTAAAATGTATGTTATTCGACCTCCTGGATAAGATAGTATTTCATGAAGAAAAAACATTAGTTTCTGGTTGAATTCTAGTTGTCAATCCAGAAAGCCGTCATCAGCCATGCCATGTCCCATTTGTAGCAAACAGTGTATTTACAATCGATGTATTTCGAATTTAATAACTTTGAACGAGTATACCTACTAAGTTCAATTGTTTTCGGTCATTCGATTTAGATTTGAGTATAATAAAAATTTAGGTACTTGCACTTGTACTTGGGAAAAACGCACGAAATATTACAATTATTTAATACGTTATAATATTAATAAACAAGAAGCAATTAGCATGTGACAATATCCATATTAATATGGATATAACATCGATATATTTTTAATTAGCCACAAATCAAACAGGCTTTTCTTTTACTTATAAAAGTCTAATTTAAACGGCTGCTCGTTAGAATTATCTATTACCATCAAGTACTGTCAATTGGAATTAAGGACTTTTCTTGTGGCCTCTAAATGCATTAAACTTATTCTATAACCTTACGAAGTGAAGGGCGATTTAAATACCTCAGTACTTAGAAATAATATCTACGCATTGAATCATTTATTAAAGGAAAATTTCTCAATCACGAATGCTGGGCTTACCGCGAGATAACAAAGCACGTATTTACCATTTTATATACAAAATTAAAGTATAAGCGAGTTAATTGTGAAAGGATAAGAACAGAAAAAGTATTTTTTCATACAATTGACATATAATTCACTAATAAAAACATAGATAAGCGAAACCTAGGTATTACATCAAAAATATTTTTAGGTTATACTGGGTACATCATTGGCTGTCCCTCTAGCCCTTGTAATACGTTATTAGCTGATATTGTGGCCATCGCATTCCTCGTGGCAATTGTGGCACTGCCCAAATGTGGCACTATAACTGGAAAAAAATATAAAGTTAATTGATATTATTTAACAGGTTCCATGCTGATAGGATATTATCATAAAAGTTACATCGTCGGGCAATTTTTTGCCGCTTAATTCTAGTTTTGAAAGATGTCTCACTAAAGTTTGAATAGTTTGATTCGTCAGGCACGTCGGCATGTAATATACTTACAGCAATTAGGCAGTGTAAGAAGAGGATGATCTCTGGGCAACGGTTCAGGAGTGACCACGTCGAGGCCCGCCGAAAATATCTGACCATGTTTGAGTGCGTTGTACAATGCTTCTTGATCAACAAGACCTGAATACAATCATAAATAACGGAATGACGATACACGACAAATATGGAGGAAACAATAGTTGTTATTGCTATAAAATTACGAATTGGAAAAATATAGTACATTTAACGGGAAGTCTATAAATAGGTTCCTTACCTCCTCTACCAATATTAATGAGTACGGCGTTTCTCTGCATCAATTTTAATGTGTCAGCATTGATGATGTGCTTGGTGTCTTCTGTGAGTGGGCAAGAGAGGAGTACGAAGTCACTCTCCCTTAGCAACCGGTCTAATGGCACTCGCTCAGCACCCAAGGTTACCCCTGTCAACGGTTACCAACAAAGGAATCAATGAAGGAATCATGACAAATGAACGTAGGCATAAATCATAAAGTTTACGAGTGTCTGAGACATACCTTCAGGTTTTTCACTACGTCCCGAATAAAGGAATCTTGCCACATCAAAGCCTTTCAACCTCCTCACCACAGCTTGCCCGATGCCACCAAGACCGATAACTCCAACAGTGCTACCTGAAATATCCTGCCCGAGGGACCACTGCACGCCGTACTTCCATTCACCGCTAGAAGAACGTGTCAATGGAACATTTTCTTATACATTTATGTATGCAGCAGTTATCATTTTGTATTTTTTACATCGTCTATTTCATGAATAGGAACTCGGAAGAGCCTCTAAATCATTTGGGTAACTATACTATGACGTCGCGATAATTTGTTGTTCCGGCTTATTCGTATAAGCATATGTGTCGAAAAATTATTAACTATATTCTGGTTTGTACTATTTTGTAATTGTACGTAAACAACAGTTTTATACGTGTTACATAATGATAAAAATGTTTAGTAGATACGAAATTCTTATCTGCATCGTATACGTAACAGACATCGCGAAAATATTGCTATGGAATTTTACTGCATCTGAATAATTAGCGATCTGCTTTTAGGAATGTTATTATAGTTTTCTGCTATCGTTCAGATTGGAGTTGTAACTTCGCAAATTCTACAAAACATTTCATGAAAAAAGTACTCTGTATTTTCTGACTCGTCTTTTCGATGAAATACTCTCACTAAGACTTAAAGATGACAGGTCAATGATAATATCTGCTTTTAGTGCATGTGACGACGGAATAAGCAGCAACCGACATTCGCCAAAAGAGCGAAACCATCGTTAATATACCCTAAACACATTTCCGTCTAGATACTTTTTATACCTCATGATTTCATCAATTCCTTCCTTGAATCTTCTAGCAGCTGCTATCAGGAGCCCTACAGCGATGTCTGCGACGCAGTTGTCCAGCACATTTGGCGTGTTGCCTAACAACAGCCCGCGTTTGAACACGTCATCTAGATTTATATGATCAGTACCAGAAGACATGGTGGAAATTGCCTTTAATTGTGGACCTGGAAGAAACGTGAAGCTTAAATCTGCATGATAGTCAAGTCCATTAATTGTTCAAGCAAGTTATTGTAAAGCTTCTTGTAGTTCAATTAAAAGTTGCCAGTTCTTGCTATTTAGTAAATATTACACCTGCTAAATCGAGTATTTCTCCGGTGAGCTGATGTTTTGTGTTCCAAATGATTGCGTCGCAGCCTTTTACAGCTTTCTTTATCGCCGACAAGCTCTCCGCTTCGTAGTCTAAATGAGGCACAACTATAGGTTCTACTCTAAAAAAACAATATCAAAATATTATAAAAGGTTATTCGATGACAGTTGAAGGGTATTGGCCTCTAATGCTTGTCTCATGTGAATTGATTAATATGATTAATTATAAATGTATTATAAAAGATCGGATGGAAAGCGAAAGGTATCGGCTTCCGACATTTATGCCTGTGTTTTGTAAGGTCGCGTCTCTAAATATGAGGTCGGTTGGTCTACTGGGCGTATGTTCCGTTCATTCAAGTAGGTACAAATAACGCAACAACTACTGGCATATTGAAAAAAGCGTCGCCAAAGCTTTAAAATTGAAAAAGTATTGATTCATCGTATTTTTTATCAAATAAAGCATGACATGATATTCGCTCTGGCTTCTGGTTGAGTGACTCATTTATTTACCTTGAATTTATCAAGGATAATTATTGTCTGGAGGAAATGTGACTCTAAATTTTAGGATAATTTTGCGTTAACCTTGGTAGTATTTTAGTCGAATACCAAGTAATTTAGTAACTAAACGTGTCCGAACATAGGATTTACTAATGTATTCTACTAAAATGCCGCTGTTCGAACACGTTTAGTCACCGAATTACTTGCTACTCGTCTAAAATACTATCCTGGTGCGAATGAAGCTTAAGTAGGTATTCTTGTAATGTGTAATGTTTTTCGGTTTTATATAATTAAAAGAGAAGCTAATGGCCGTTTTCACCAACAATTCCTAAATTTTAGGTAACCCTTAACGCATTTTAAATGCCACTTAACACTACTTTCGTTGTCACTTTAGACCGCAAAGGATCCGTTAGATTTAGGGAGACCCTCAAGCAAAAAGACTTCTATCTAAAACTAGTTTAGGGGTTGGTTGGTGAAAACGGGCATGACTAATTCATTTAAACCAAATAAGTGATAATGTGATTTATATTACTTATTCTTTTTTAATAACTCCAATCCAATTTGAGGATATGATTTGTTAACGATGACAACTCGTTTCAGCGCCATCTTGTGCAGGAAGTAAGATTTGTTTCTTGCGCTAGAATAAAAACCCTTTTTTCTTACACTAGGTGTCGATAAATAGAGAAAAGTACACGTTTATAACCCCTTATAAAATAAGAATGCAAAAATATGTATTTTAATTTATTCAAAGTACTTACTTTATGTAGTAAAATTCCGTTTTCTGTTTAAATGCAACTTTATTAGAGAAATCCGTACGTAAGTAAAATCTAGGTTTATTTTTGAGTCTCGTAATTTACTTAAATGAAAATTCACGTGCTCTCTACCAAATTGATCTCAATGAACTGTCCTCGTTTGTCAACAAGTCACCAACTGTTCCCAGTTAATCAGTCGTCATAAACGGCTATTGTGACGCCAAATGATGACATCAATTTACATTGTTACCACTGTCCAAAACGCTTGTAGTAATTCCATCAGATTAATATAGTGGCATTAGGAGGGATCACAAGATACGTAATTCATTTACAATGCTGGTTATTTTTGCTTTTGATACTGATAAATTTTTAGAATTCTTTCTAGTTTTCTTTGATGTAATGAAACAGCGCCATCTAACGCTGAATAGCAAAAAATAAGGAAGTTGAAATTTAAAATTAAACTTTTGAACACTAGATGTCGCGATTATCCTAATAGTACAATAGGTTGCGAAAACGAGAACCGAGTTGCTATAGTACGGGTTCAGGAATCAATTTCAGTTTATATTTTATTTCATATCTAAGTTGGATTGTTGCAATTCGTTTCATATACTAAAACAGCTGATATGCATCTAAATTCTAACTAAATAACTTTTTTATTAGATTGTAATTATCCGTATTTGTTTATCATACAAAGAATTAAATTAAGTAGGTACATTGTTAGTAGCAACTTTCAATAATTTACACGATCAATTATTTGATTAGATTATACATTCTCTCAACATTAAAAAAATATTGATCTTTTGTTTGTACACGAAATTGATAATGATCTTTAAATTAATCACAATTAAATGTTGACAATACAAATCGGCCAAATGTGATTTGATTAATTATAAATTGCCCTTCGCGTCTCCCGCCACGCCGCGACAATGCCCGCCGGCGCCAATTACTGCCATTTTGGCAAACTTACAACTATTGCAGGCCTTTTATTACAACATAATAATAGTTATAATTGATGCGTAAAAAGAATATAAAAACAATACGTGTCTAAAAAATGAATTTAAATATCTTCTTATTTCTAGGGATTGAATTATTTAAAAATAACTAATAATCTTTATTAATTTGTTCTTGTCATCCTTCAACTTAAGTGCAAGCCTATTAAACTTGGTACACGAGTCCTGATAACTGTTTAGTGTAATAATATAAATTACATTATCCAAAAGTGATAGACGTATTTGATATTGTATTGCTAAGTTTCCTTTTATTATCATATCAATATGAAATAGGATAACGTAAATCGAACGTATTGTATATTTTTGAAACCGTTCAGTCTATCTATTGAGAACAATTTGTTACCCTACGCCTTTATTAAACCGAATTAACGCAAAAAAAGGCCTTATGCCAAACCAAAATCCCCGTTTTAATCGAAAACTCGGTCTACTGAGGTCATAGGGTAAGGCAAATAGTAATTCGTACCTAAATAAGTATCAATTGAACGCCTAAATTACATAAACTGACAAAACCTCGCACGTATTTCGCGGCCAAAATGCTATTTTATATTTTCACCGTATTATAGAAAGACAACGCGATGAAAACTAATTAAATAAAACATCTGCGAACAAAATCAAAATAATTTTAGTATCCTTGGAATAAATCAAATATGTAAATGTTTATTTAGCTTATTGTAAAGCTACAAAGATTGTACTGCACTTGCAGTAACTGGCAGTAACCATATGGATGTTGTACAAAGGAAAGTAAACAAGCAAACATCTGGCAACAGGCGGAATCACAACTACCGCGACCCCTACCACGGACACGCATCACTTGTCGAAATTAATACGATAATGAAGTGAGTTATTTTGTATTGATATTCAAGATCAAAGAAACTTAATGAAATTAATTTTGAATATTCGTTTATTGTGCAGACAGTGATGCATTACAACAATTTACTAGAAAAAGAAAAAATGTCTTGGATTCACATCAAATGGAAGTTGCTTTTTTAACAATTAACAAGAGGGTAACGTTTTTGTGGGTATTATTACATATGTCTTGATTAATGTTGATTTCTATGTCAATTGCATTATGATCTCATGTAGGTATTTCCAAACGTTTACCACTTGGGAAAAGATCATTCTCCTGCCCCAAAGGCTGGCAACACATTTGTGGTTCCTCAGGAGTTGCAGATGTCCATGGGCGTCGAACCAATTAATTTAGTTGAGCCACTGCTCGTTTGCCCCTTCTCTTATAACTGTAGGCAAAGGTCTCTTAGGATTTATTCAGTGAGGTTTGTAGGCATAGACTATATAGCAGGCATTACATTCGAGTTACTATCGAGTATCGTTCGAGTTTTGTTAGTAGGGGCGGTATCGAGCGGTGCGGGCGCCGGCGTGTCGGCGGTGTCGCCGTGCCCGCAGACGTTTTTGACTCGCACTAAATCTCTGACCCGTTTCATAATCGATTTGTGCCAATACATTTATCGAAGCCGCTTGCGACTTGGCAACTTGGCATTCAACTACTTTTCGTAATGGTTACACATTGATGACGTATGAAGATCAAGGAGTACTAATTCGAAAATAGGGTCTGCATTGCTATCTGCTAAATCGCACTCAGAGAAATTTAAAGGTTAATTAAATTGATTAGCATACACGTGTCGGACTGCTACAGATTAAGTCACTCACTAAAGCATTTAATGCTTCAGGATAGTATTTAGAGTCGAGTAGCAAGTTTAACTAAACGTGTCCGTCAGCAACATTTTTTTGGATTAGATTAGTCGTCACTAAAGCCTACTTCGCATTAGGATAGTATTTCAAATGCGAACTAGGCTTTAGTGACCACTCCAACACTAAATATGGCAATAGCTATTTTACATAGAATTTCTTCTATACCATTGCTTTACTTTCAAACTACTATTTTCGAAGTAACATTTAAAATCGTGCTAAGTTGTAAACAAAGTTATTATCATTATAAACATGTGAAAGTAATTGTCATAGACAGCATGCGGAATTTCCGTTTTCCGCCGAATGTTGCGCGTGCGCGTGCGCGGTCACCTGCGCGCCGCAAGGTGGCAGCACTGCGCCCTCACACCTGTAGCTAAAAAACGCATCAGGTGGTATAGACGTTAAGGTCGCATTATAATACATTTTATTAGCATTTTTTTATGTTTTTCAACTATCTTGTCTATCGGTTAATTCTTAATTCACTTTCTTTGTTCCTTCTTGGATAAACAAAATTGGATTACATTAGACTTATTTGTGTTGTATAAAGGTAAACAAACAATAGGTCAGATTATTTTTACATTTGTCAACTATTTAAGATATAAGGTTCTTTTTCGTAGGACTTCAAAACCACTGGGCGTATAGATTTAGTAAGCGGTGCGGTTAAAGAACCTAACTAAGAACTACAAAATTATTTATTTGCCCGAGTACTTATACCTAAAAGGTATTGAGAGTTGTGGTATCTGTGCACATTACGAAAATGTATTTTCTGTCTTCATTTTCCATAACAAGATGATTTATAAGCCTCCTAACCTTAAAACTATCAGAGTTCGTTCGATACAGACAAAAACAACTTCAAATCCAAATGATACTGAAAATGTTATAAATTAATTAAATAAATCATTTATCAACTTACAGACGTTAAAAATAAAATCTTATCTAAACGTTTTCAATATGTCTTTCTTATCATTATGTTGTCATTCCGCTAAGTTAGTGATCATCTGTTAAAGAAAAAAAACTTCGCAAGTTAAGAAGTTATAATAATTTAAAACGGTGACATTTCGCCAAATAAACATTCAAATAAATAGTCTTTGAGGTCAAAGATTAAGCATTCTTGTTACAGATTAAATATGCAGCCGATTTATGGTAAAATATGACTTATGGAGTTAAGAATAAAGTTGATAATATGTGCTATTATTTAAAACCGCCATAACTCTGTATTTCATAATGACAAGAAATATTTAGCCAGAATTTACAGTTAACAGCTTTGTATTTGCAGTAGAAAAGTTATTGTAATGTTTACTCGAATTTAAGTCTTAACTCTATAGTGATAGAACACATTTTGAAAGCATTTTTTTCGTTTTTTTTTTTAATTTTTGGTAGTATTGAGGCAAAGGAACACACATGTGTTCTGCCAGTCGTTAGTTTTTTTATCCTCCTTCTGTGTCACAAAATTTGTGTCAACAAATGATACATATGGTAGAGCCAATAATGTTATTTTAGCTGTTTTCTGTTTGAACTTGGGTTCATAGTAGGGTTGCCACCTCTTCGGGTTTGAACAGAATTAGTCGGGGTTCTGATATCCTGAAGTTTCGCATTACAATGAGTAGTGAAAGATGTAATTGGATCACATTTTTTTCGTCGTCTGCTGAGAATATGTTCCAGGTTTACGTTTATTAAAAGTTGGCAACCCTGGGTGTAGGCTGGCAGCATGGCTTGTCACAGGTACGATTTAAAACAGTATTTACTTTAAAAAAAACATACAGACGAATTGAGAAACTCCTCCTTTTGAGAGTCGACAAATTAGACAATGCGTTTGAAGTATATTTCAGCACTAAAGTTGTTGTCCTGTGTAACAAGTAAAAGCTACATTAAATTTCACTTTTAGAGAGCGCAGATAAAAAATAATTTTAATGAGATTACGATATAAAAAAAATTCTGGGACACAGATAATAAAAGTATACCAGTTTAAGGATAATTCGATAATATTCCATTTGCAGATAATTAAGTTAATTGTTAATGTTTATGTTTTTAATTAACTTGATGCACTTTCGCGAAAGGATCTCTTGTCCGTAATGACGATGGCCATCCTTTTTAGGCGAATATGTGAGCATAATAATTAATAACAAAACGGCTCCTACACGAAGTGTCGTAACACAATTTTATTTTATTTTTTTAAGTGAACCATTTTATTGCACGTTTATGATACAGTAGTTTATGTTAAGATAAAGTATTATTTACTAAAAATTACTTACCTTAAATCGTACTCAAATTTTGATGTCATGAGTATGAAGATCTTGTTTTATACATTTAAATAATACATAAAAAGCACATAAAGTCAATTTGCTCGAAAAACAGACTTACAACCTTTGTGGTAGGATCCGTCGAAATATTTCGACGTCGTTTACACATTTTTTTCTCTCAAAATTGACGTCGAGCTTTTGCTTATTTTTTTAATCGCTCTCTTGTTTCGGTAAAGTTTTATCCAATTATTTTTTTTATGACAACGATTAACTTCGTACAATGTCCAGACAGGTGGTTACAAAAGTAGTTCGAAATTGTCGCTAGCCTTTGTACTACAAATTAAATAGTATAAACAGATGTTTCGCAAATACATTGTTCATCTTAAAACGTCTTAAAATTCCAAGACAATTAACAATTCCTTGGGAGCCTACCCAAATTACATTCGCTACGAAGCGATTCTATAGCGAATCAAAAATGTATGGAACTGACATTGACGTTCGATAAGTCACGTGCTTGTCACGTGTGAGATATCAAACGTCAATGTCAGTTCCATACATTTTTTATTCGCTACAGAATCGCTTCGTAGCGAATGTACGTTCGGTAGCCCCCATCTTGTTTCTGTTTCTGATAGACCGACATTAATTTAATCCTAATAATAGCATTTAAACAGAAATGCAGGACAAATTAACGCGAGTCGAACAAAAAAGATAGTGAGGAAGTTATTACACTTTAATTTTTCTTACGAATGCATAGATTAAAAGAAGCAGATGAGACATGACATATGTCAAACTGACAGCGACTGAGACACACTTATACGAAATATACGCAACGTGACAAAAACAGTGACATAGATCTTTGGTACCTTTCTCCGTATGCGATTTTGTTTGCTTGGGTCAAGAAATAAGAACCAAACAAATGTGACGTATCATATAGTATTGTGGCGCTCCAAGCGTATTTTCGGTGAACTAATTTTTCATATGTCCCAGGCAAAGAAGACTAATGTCTTACTGGTTAAAAACGTAGTGATGCACACACATTGTAGCTATGAAGTAGTCTAGGGCATTTTTTGTCCCTTAATCGTATATGCTATAGCCAGTTCTACGTCTGTCTCTTTCTACGTATGAATGCCACACAGAGAAGCAGGCAGATGAATACATAAACGAAACAGTCAATTGGACTGCATGTTGAATTAACAGTCTAATAAGTATAGAAATAAGTTTTAACAGATGATAATTGAAAATTATGATTAATAACAAATGTTGATAATCTGTGAGCTATAAGATGGTCTAAGAAATAGACAGAATTGAAACCTTAAAGCCTTGTAAGCACCTGGATTATATTTTAAACTAAACGTGTCCGAACAGTAGTAATTCCTTTGTTTGGATATTTCATACTTGTTACTCGGCTAAAATACTATCCAAGTGAGAACAAGGCTTTGGACATTTTTTTAATAGTCTAAAAACTATGTTTTCTCAACGCGCCTTGCTCGTTTATCAATATAAAAAGTAATATGTTTAATCTGTGGGTGGTTTGATACTCGTATGAAAGCAGACGCATGAAGTGATCCAGTGCGAGTTTATTGGTGTGTCCGACATCGGGCGAAGGTTCCACAGATGCAATAAAACGCGCGCAATGCCAACTGACGGAGATGTGCGCCGCGCCGGTGGGCCGGGGTTGCCTGTTGCAAAATATGGGAAGAAGCGTTTTTTTCATTAAAAAAATTGACAGATATCCTCGAAACTCGTATAACTTAAGCCTTGTTCGCACCAGGATAGTATTTTAGTAGAGTAGTAGAGTAGATTAGTAAATCCTTTATTCGGATACTTGTTACATGCTACTCGACTAAAACACTATCCTGGTCACAAGGCTTTACAGATGCGTATTGTTTTAATTACTTGATTTTGACCTGATCAAAATAGAAAAATCAATTTTTGCATACAGTTTTTGTCATATCTTAATTACAGAGATATAAGAAAATGTTCTTATCATCTGACATTTATTAGATCATGCCTAAAGATTTTTAAGTGAAGACAAATAATTGTAATAGCCGCCAGCATCGTGTGACTTGCGCCCTCTATTGCGGTAGAGATGCGGCGAGCGGGAGCGCAGGGGTGTGCGGTGCGCGGGGGCCGCGACGAGCCAATTTCACAGATTCGTCACCGATTAGCACGCGCCGGTCAATGTGTTACAATAGTGATGCTCTTGTCTATTGCTTAGGTGATTGGTTATGTAATTCTTTACGTTTTTTTGCGGTTTATAAACAAATTAATTACGTGTAATTATATACTTATCAAGGTTTGATTGACATTGCATAGAAATTAATACCACGACACATTTACTCGACAAATAAGTATGTCTCTCCATACTAATATTATGGTTTTCTTTTTCACGAAACTCGTTTTGAATATTAAAAGGGGATCTAAATACTTTTTTTCACACTCCAACTTAAGCCTTGGACGCACTAGGATAGTATTTTAGTCGAGTAGCAAGTATCCGAACAAAGGATTTACCAATCTGTTCTACTAAAATGTTGCTGTTCGTACACGTTAATTACTAAGTTACTACCCTAGTGCGTAGTTTTAGGCATAAACGAGCCCGAACAGTAGTAAATCCTTTGTTCGGATAAATGCTACTCGCTACTCGACTAAAATACTATCTTGATGCGAACAAGTTTTTAATCTTATATTACTAAATACACAATTATAACATAAATTAAAGATATGTTTTTTATCTACAACATGTTAGAGTGCAAAAAAATCTGGAATAAACATTATGAAGTCATTAAGATTCTTAGTTAATTTAATTAACTCGCTTCGAGGCACCAATCCGTGCAACACTAGTGGAGCGGAGAAATGCGAAATGGCGCCAAGTCGGCGCCGCGCCCGCTACACTAGCGCCGCGCGGACACGCACCGAACTAACGACGCGTTAGCAAACACTAAAGTACTTCCCTACTATAATTAACAACAGCTGTTCTCATTTATTTTAGTGCAACTTGAAAAAACAAATGCAAAGCGAAAGTACACGAACTTGGGGTCTTGGAGATTATGATGAGTGTAATATGGATTTCCGATATATGAGATTTACGGCCGAATTTAAGATTGTCTTACGTGTTCAGTTCACGCTTAAACTCCAAATAAGGCGATCTCATTTAATTTTGGCACCACTTGGATTTTAAGCGACGCTTAAATTTAAGTGGCGTTTGAACATTGGGCCTTTAGGCTAATGTTAAGAAAATCATCACCTCCATATCAGAGATCAATGGTCCGACAAAAGCCTGTTTAAAAACAGAATATAATTTAAGTTAATATGATATCTACTGAAAACATTACTTCATAAAGATTAATAAGGATGATAATGTTGCCTACTTTAAAACAACAAAAATCCTTGTAAACAGTAATTTCGTACGGGCATGTGTACACGCACCTTTACATTGGCATCTTATTGTTATGGACAGGTGTTTTATTTTAATTAAACTTAATTACCTTTGCCCTAAATTACTTAAATTATTATAAATTAATAAAATAAAAAATATATAAAACTATCTTATTGTACTCAGAGACGATTTATAGTCACTGAGAACGTTTTAAATGTTTGTTGTAGGTTAACGCGCGCGTTAAGTTAGAGCGTCGGTGGCTCAGGGGTTTAGCTCTTGACTTATAATCTGCAGGTCCCGAGTTCGAATCCCGCCCTGTACTAATGTGTTTTTAAATTTTCCTATTTCATATGTACATATTTACCCGACGCTCTTACGATGGTGGAAAACATCGTGATGCAACCTGCACATATCGGCGAAGAAATTCAAAGATAAGTGTAAAGTCAGCGTGGTTGACTATGGCCAAGTCATTCTTTAGGGTGGGCTCCGAGCCCCTCAGTGTGGACATATAGCTGGTGATGATGATGGTGATGACTGTAGGTTAAGAAGAAATGACGATTCAGTATTTAACTATACTGTACATAGGTAACTATTATGCAACTCTGAGTGCGCAGTTAAACTGTAAAATAACATAAAGGAGGAACTTTCGCTCTTTAAAAAATATTTTTTAGATTTTTTTTTGTAATTTTGCTTACCCGTCACAGTCACGGGTTTGAGTAGTCCTTTAAGTCACTGAAGCTTACATATAGCTTGCATTAAGACAGCTGAGTTTTCGCTTGAGCGAGTTAAAACACCTGCACTGATTTTTTTTAAGCGGTTGATTTTGTGTATTTTTTTGTAAACTCAACACCTGGCAACACTGGCCGAATGGCCTGGTGACGGATGTTTATTACTCTATATCAGCTGGCTGTAAAAAATTAACAGAAGATCCAAGATTTTTTTTAATTATCTAATGTCGTCATTTTAAACCAGTCACGGGTCTTGTAGAGGGAGTCAAGGATTATGTGAACCATAGGTTAGGCAAAGATTATACTTGAATAAGTATTATTGTTTGTCCGCTAGAGGTCGTCTTCTCTAACACGCTACATTTCACGCATTTTTAAGCCTTGTACACACTAGGATAGTATTTTAGTCGAGTAGCAAGTATCCGAACAAAGCATTTACTAATCTATTCTACAAAAATGTTGCTGTTCGGCCACGTTTAGTTACTAAATTACTATCCTAGTGCGTAGGTTTAGGCTTAAACGAGTCCAAACAGTAGTAAATCCTTTGTTCGGATAAATGGTACTTGCTACTGGACTAAAATACTATCCTGGTGCGAACAAGGCTTTATAGACAAAATAACAATAAAGACATTTATTTTTCAGCCAGTGTTTGAACTTTGGTTTATATGTGGTAACCCTTGTTATGGAATATAATACTGTTTTTTATATGTTTTAAAATGTAAAAGTAAAAAAAATATATCAGAAATATTTATTTTTGTATCTTAAAAAAAAGCTACAAAAAATAATTAAAATATCTATTGTACACGCAAAATAAATTAAGCTGGAATTTGATTGATAAAAACAATAATTATCAACATTTAGTACATGCATCACGGCTGTAAATTAACATTTTAATTTTAATTACAAATTAAAACGACCTTAGAATTGTGGCAAATGTTTGTAAAGGTGTTCCCTATGCGTAGACAATTGGTTCAAGACTACTTTTGCGTTTACAACTATGAAAAATAGACTTTATCGCTTTGTAATAAAGTAGATTATTGTATGTATTGTCTATGGCTAGAATAGTGCTAAGGGTGTGTTTACACCTGACCTGTCCACCTGTAAGGACAGTTGCGTCATATCTTGTCATTAGGTTACCTCGTATTAGGTATTAGAATAATAACGGCAAGTTATATGTCACAGGGTTTTTGTGTTTACTGTAACGGTTGTTATTATTGGCAACGGGTTTTATTTCTATGTTCAAATGACGACGATCTAGGGGAGTTTAAACTTAGAAGTTATGTTATGTACTATTTTAAGTAGTTTTTATATATATTTAAGGGTTGAGAGTTTCAATATTTAGGCTTTCACATCAAAACTGTGACAAAAAATGTGGACATTTTCATTCACAAAAATTTTTTTTTTCGTTTTCCCTTCTTTTCCAAAGCGAAAGATATACATTCTTTGGGTATAAATAGAGTATATAATTTAATATTATAGATGCTAAATGTTACAGCTTAAAAATGTTCTAAAAATCAAGCAAAATGGGTTTGCGGCACTCCTCCCTGTTCCGTACCCCAACGGGAAAGTGACAGGGAGCATAAACATCTCCAATAAACATCTCTGTTTCCCTCTACTTCATTGTCTACTTGTGGTACTCGTCAACACGACCCGGTGGAAAGCAAGACTGTAATTTCTAAGCAATCATCTATCTATTAATAGAGATCAGTGTTGCGACAGGTGTGGACCTGGCACACTTGTTTAGAACGTATAGACTACCACTGTTATACTATTTGTTAACGCCTTACGAGTTGCGATATAAAATTTTGTTGACGTATTAAAACATATTAAATATATGATTAGTGATACTGTCGCGCACTTGTTAAGTGGTCACTAAAGCCTTGTACGGACCAGGATAGTATTTTAGTCGAGTAGCGAATAGCATTTATCCGAACATTTTACTACTGTTCTGTCTCGTTTAAGGGTAAACCTACGCACTAGAGTAGTAATTTAGTAACTAAAAGTGTCCGTACAGCAACATTTTAGTAGAGTAGATTAGTAAATCCATTGTTCTGATACTTGCTACTTGCTACTCGACTAAAATACTATTTTGGTCCGTACAAGGCTTTAAGGCTTTAAGCCTTGTACGCTCTTGGATTATATATTAGCCGCCCGGCTCTACTAT
This sequence comes from Papilio dardanus tibullus, assembly GCA_013186455.1. NCBI lineage: Eukaryota > Metazoa > Arthropoda > Insecta > Lepidoptera > Papilionidae > Papilio > Papilio dardanus. The sequence continues at coordinate 36,410 of QDHC01002994.1, forward strand.
CCAAATTTTCTCGTGGTTTCCGAAAACGGGACGATTTGGCGTCCCAGAGATTATTCCGGGGACACCGGTACGCATGACTGTAAAACGCGACAGTCCCATTCAAAACGGAACGTCTGGTCACGTTAACTATAGACCAAAACGCTTTTGTCTTTAAATAAGTCGAAAATAAAATAAACTAGTAAGAATTTAATTGGCTTTTCGTATACTATTTATTGATCATTCAGACGCTTTTATGATACAAAAAAACAATGAAGCTACTTTTAACGCACCTGACAGATCCTGATAAGGCAAAAGTTATTCGTTTTGCGGGTTTCGCGAAAAATTAACCAAGATATGGTGGGACCAATGATAGTTTTTTATTATCGAGCAACTTAATAGCGTTGTAATCAGATAGATAAAGGAATACGAGGTTTATTTATAACTTCATTATTTTGTAACGAAATAATTTTTATAGTAAAATTTATTTTCATCTCTCTTCGCTAGTCAACGTGAAATGAATTTAAGTTGCTGCTTACGGTTGGAAATTACATTGTTTTTCAAATTATTTATGTGTTATTCTGAAAATGTACTATTTATATCTGTTTTAATAGAGTTTGTGAGAGATGATGTTTTTCGACACTTATTGTAAACATCATAACTTTTAGAAACCTAACATTAAGTTAACAAGCGGTCAAAAAGTGCATATTAATTGATCACGCTTATGCCTTGCTCGCACCAGGATAGTATTTTAGTCGAGTAGCAAGTAGAAAGTATCCGAACAAAGGATTTACTAATCTACTTTACTTAAATGTTGCTGTTCGGACACGTTTTGTTACTAAATTACTTGGTACACGACTAAAATACTATCCTGGTGCGCACAAGGCTTTAGTTATGGGCGAACACTGAAACGTCATTTAAAATTGTTATAGTGTCTTAAATTATTTGAACTTCAAATTTATCTGTTACATTGTAAGCGGCATTTACTTTAAGATTCGTTCAGTGTTTTTAGCGCGTTATAAATTTGTTTTATACTAGTAGGTGCAACTCGTAAACTGAAGCAGACAAAATTCTAAAAATAATTATAATAAATAATTACCTCGAAAGTGGTTTATCATCAGAAGCCGACCCAAACAGGTGATTCGGATTTTTTTATACATTGATTAAAAAATTTAACCGATCAACACTCGAGTTCCCTTCACTAAATCATTTGTCAAAATACGCAGTAAAACGAAAGAATAATATGGATACGACTCTACGTCAGTAACGTGACAGATGAACATAAACCAACGGCAACATTATCATAGTACTTGAAATTCCCGAACGCAAATGGCATATATATTTTTTTGTAAATGTCTTTGTTTAAAAGTCCTCACAAAATTACTCGCTAAATTTGTAGGTGGCATTTTGTTTTTTGTGTTGAATATACGATCGTTTAATATTTTAATGAATAATTAATAGACAGTTGCACATTACGATGTGTTATTTGTACACAGAATGTGGTATTTAACAATGAAATATAATTCAATATAAATGCGAAAGGCTACATACATATAACCTATCCTGACTCGGGTCGTAAATAACGGGTCCTTTAAATTCACTTACTTCTTTTTTTATATTATAAAGTGGCAAACGAGCAAGCGGCCACC